>SJYT01014844.1:486215-504911 GCA_006410635.1 Cephalophus harveyi | reverse complement strand
AAAAAATCATGATTATCTCAATAGCATTTGACATAATTAAACATCCCTTCAAAATAAAAAACTCTCAACAAACTAGCAATGGAAGAAAAACTCCTTAACCTGATAAAGGACAACTACAAAGAAACCTCAAACTAATATTGAACATAATGGGAACAAGGCAAAGATAATCTCATTTTACTACCCCTACTCAACATCACAGTGAATGTCCTAACCATTATAATAAGGTGAGAAAAATAATTTCAGATTATAAGGGGGGAAAGTACTCTATTTGCAGATGACAGGATTCTGTATATGGAAAATCCCAAGAAATATGCTCCCAAAAGTCCCTAAAACTACTAAGTGAATTTAGCAAAGTCACAAGATAAGAGATTAAAATACAAAAATTAATTACATTTCTATAAATTGACTTTGATTTATAATTTTAAAACACAATATTATTTATAATAGCACCAAAAATGAAAACATAGATATAAACTTACTATGTATGAGATCTACATGCTGAAAATTACAAAATACTGATTAAGGAAATGGCAACCCACTCCAGTATTCCTACCTGGAGAATCCCCATGGACAGAAGTACTTGGCAGGCTACAGTCCATGGGGTTGCAAAGAGTCGGACACAACTCAGCAACTAAGCACAAGCACAAATAAATCAAAGAAGACCTAAATAAGTAGAGAGATATATAATGTTCATGGATTGAACTCACTCAGTCATTACATGCACTCACTCATTACACTCAATAATGTTAATACTAAATTCTCTCCAATTTGATATAAATATTCAGCATATTCCCAGTCAAAATCTTAGCAGAACTTTCTGTAGGTATCAACATGTTGATTTTTAAGTTTCTACAGAAAGGCAAAAGAATTAGAGTAGCCAAAATATTTGAAAAATTAGAACAAAGTTGGAGGACTACTCTTCCTGATTTCAAGAAATACTATAAACCACACTAGTCAAAAACAGTGTAGCACTAGAAGAAAGGATGGATAATTTTTCCAACCACAGTGTTAGAATAAGCAAAACAAAATACCTAAAACCTCAGAATCTATATCTCACACCTTATTTTTTTTAAAGGTCTAAATAGATCATAGATCTAAAGGTAAAACATAACATGACACGACTTCTAGAAGAAATAATAAGAAAAAAATCTGCATGATCCAAAGTTAAGCAAGAAATTTTTCTGAATGACACCTAAAGCATAATCCATAACAGAAAAAAAAAAACTGATTAAGTTGAATTCTATTAAAAGTAAAAAATTTTGCTCTGCAAAAACCATTCAGAGAATGAGAAGACAAGTGGCAGACAAGGAGAAAATGTTGTTAAATCACATTTGACGTGCAGCTCAAAAAAATCATCAGGGAAAAAAATCCACTTCATTTTAATTTTTGTTTGTTTGTTTGTTTCATTTTGGCGGGGGAGGCTTCCCAGGTGGCGCTCGTGGTAAACAATCCATCTGCTAGTGCAAGAGACATAAAGAGACGTGGAAAACCCATTCCATTTTTTAAGTGGTCGATAGGTATAAGCAGACACATTATTATAAAAGATATATTCATGTCAAATAAGCATATGAAAATATGTTCAACATCCCTAGTCACTGAGGAGATGTGAATTAAGCCCCAAGATATCACTAAACTTCTACTAGAATGGTCAAAGGGGAGAAAAAAATTCTGACACTACCAAGCATGGATAAGGATGAGAAGCAACTGGGAATGCCATACATTGTGGATGTATATGCAAGATGGTGGAGCCACTATGGAAAGCAATTTGGCAGCTTCTCACAAAGGTAAACATATAGCTACTATATAATCCAGCAATCCCAATTCTATGCATTTATCCAAGAGAAATAAAAAATTTATTTTTACACAAAAACTTCTATGCAAATATTTATAGCTGCTTTATTAACAACCCTCCTCCCTGCCAACTGGAAATAACTGAGATGGCCTTCAACCAGTGAATGAATAAGCAAACTGTAATATACACACTCAGTGGAACACTAGTGAGCTACAAAAATTAAATATTGATCCATGCAATAACATGGATAAATCTTAAATGCATTTGCTAAATAAAACCGGTCAGACCCAAAAGGGTATGATTCCATTAATATGGCATTTTGAAAAAGAAAATTTATGCATATGGAAAACATGTCAGTGGTTGCCAGAGGCTGGGAGGTGGGGGAAGGGATTCACTATAAAGGAGCAGCATGATAGAATTTTGAGGGTGAGGACATTTCTGTATACAACTGTGGTGGGAGAGAGAAGACTCTGTCAAATTCTTTGAACTGTACACCACAAAGAGTACATTTTACCATATGTAAATTAAATAAAATAACATGGATTTGGATAGAACACAAGTTGGAATGCAGACTGGGACACATACATCTAACTGTATTACAAACACATCAAACAGCCATCCTGAAACAGGTGGAGAAGAAAGGATTGACTCTGTAAAGTGGTATTTGGACTCGGTAGTATAAGGCTACCAACGCTTTCCCTGATGGCTTAGAGGTTAAAGTGTATGCCTGCAATGCGGGAGACCTGGGTTTGATCCCTGGGTTGGGAAGATCCCCTGGAGAAGGAAATGGCAACCCACTTCAGTATTCTTGCCTGGAGAATCCCATGGAGGGAAGAGCCTGGTAGGCTACAGTCCACGGGGTCTCAAAGAGTCTGACATGACTGAGCTACTTCACTTTCACTTTCAGTATAATGCTGAAGGCCAAAAGAACTGTGCCCAGGCAACATGCTCTAACTTTAAATATGTTTCTTATCTGGTTTGGACTTGCAATTTTTAAAACTGCTTTACATGTGTACCAGCGTTGAACAAACAAGTAGATAAATTGTAGAAAATGAGAGCCAGGTTTTTTACAGTCACAGAAAGACGTTAAAAGAAAGGGTCAAAAGTTATAATAAATTGTAGTGCTAGATTTGAGTGGCAATATCACTATGAACTTATGTTCTATTTATATATCCATGGAGTTATATACATGTAAAATATATATATGGGCTTCCCTGGTGGTTCAGTGGTAAAGAATGAAGGAGACTCAGGTTCAATCCCTGGGTTGGGAAGATGCGCTAGAGAAGGAAATGGCAATTCTTGCCTGGGGAATCCCATGGACAGAGGAGCCTGGCAGACTACAGTCCATGGGGTTGCAAAGAGTCAGACATGACTTAACAACTAAAGAATAACAACATATTACATACAGACACACACACACATAAATATACACAGGCAGATACAGAAATATAGATGGATATGCAGATGACACCACCCTTATGGCAGAAAGCGAAGAGGAACGAAAAAGCCTCTTGATGAAAGTGAAAGAGGAGAGTGAAAAAGCTGGCTTAAAGCTCAACATTCAGAAAACTAAGATCATGGCATCTGGTCCCATCACTTCATGGGAAATAGATGGGGAAACAGTGTCAGACTTTGTTTTGGGGGGCTCCGAGATCAGCCCTGGGATTTCTTTGGAAGGAATGATGCTAAAGCTGAAACTCCAGTACTTTGGCCACCTCATGTGAAGAGTTGACTCATTGGAAAAGACTCTGATGCTGGGAGGGATTGGGGGCAGGAGGAGAAGGGGACGACCGAGGATGAGATGGCTGGATGGCATCACGGACTCGATGGACGTGAGCCTGAGTGAACTCCGGGAGATGGTGATGGACAGGGAGGCCTGGCATGCTGCAATTCATGGGGTCGCAAAGAGTCGGACACAACTGAACGACTGAACTGAACTGAACTGAAAATCACTGCAGATGGTGATTGCAGCCATGAAATTAAAAGACACTTACTCCTTGGAAGGAAAGTTATGACCAACCTAGATAGTATATTTAAAAAGCAGAGACATTACTTTGCCAACAAAGGTCTGTCTAGTCAAGGCTATGGTTTTTCCTGTGGTCATGTATGGATGCGAGAGTTGGATTGTGAAGAAAGCTGAGCACCAAAGAATTGATGCTTTTGAACTGCGGTGTTGGAGAAGACTCTTGAGAGTCCCTTGGATTGCAAGGAGATCCAACCACTCCATTCTAAAGGAGATTGGTCCTGGGTGTTCTTTGAAAGGAATGCTGCTAAAGCTGAAACTCACATCCATGCATGCAAAGAGTTGACTCATTGGAAAAGACTCTGATGCTGGGAGGGATTGGGGGCAGGAGGAGAAGGGGACAACAGAGGATGAGATGGCTGGATGGCATCACCGACTCGATGGACATGAGTTTGAGTGAACTCCGGGAGTTGGTGATGGACAGGGAGGCCTGGCGTGCTGCAATTCATGGGGTCGCAAAGAGTCAGACACGACTGAGCGACTGAACTGACTAGCTCATTAATATATGCATGGGGTGGTATTTATACATATATATTCTATTTCTACCTTCAGAGAGGAACTAGAGGCAGTGATAGCCAGCATTCAGATTTTAAATACCATTCTTTAATTTAAAAAAAGAAAGAAAGAACTCTTCTTGCAGAAGTGGTTGAATCCAGAGATGAGCCAGGAAAATACAAGATGAGCCTGGAAATTTTGCAATGATAGACAGTAGGGAATTGCTTAGGAAGAAAAAGAGGAAAGACACAGAAGCTCCTTAATGGTCTCTGAATGACCAAAGCTGGAACAATTTCAGCAATAAAAGAATTATTTAGTTTAGTTTAGTCACTCAGTCGTGTCTGACTCTTTGCAACACCATGGACTGCAGCAGGCTTCCATGTCCATCACCAACTCCCAGAGCTTGCTCAAACTTGTGTCCATTGAGTCAGTGATGCCATCCAACCATCTCATCCTCTGTTGTCCCCTCCTCCTCCTGCCTTCAATCTTTCCGAGCATCAGGGTCTTTTCCAATGAGTCACTTCTTTGCATCAGGTGGCCAGAGTATTGGAGTTTCATCTTCAGCATCAGTCCTCAAATGAATATTCAGGATTGACTTCCTTTAGGACTGACGGCTGTGATCTCCTTGCAGTCCAAGGGACTCTCAAAAGTCTTCTCCAACATCACAGGCCAAAAGTACTCAGCTCACTCAACTCACAATTCTTTAGCACTCAGCTTTCCTTATGGTCCAACTCTCACATCCATGCATGACTACTGGAAAAACCATAGCTTTGACTAGATGGATTTTTGCCAGCAAAGTAATGTCTCTGCTTTTTCATATGCTGTCTAGGCTGGTCATAGCTTTTCTCCCAAGGAGCAACATCTGTTAATTTCATGGCTGTGGTCACCATCTGCAGTGATTTTGGAGCCCAAGAAAATAAAGTCTGTCACTGTTTCCATTGTTTCCCCTTCTATTTGCCATGCAGTGATGGGACCGGATGCCATGATCTTAGCTTTTTGAATGTTGAGTTTTAAGCCAGCTTTTTCACTCTCCTCTTTCACTTTCATCAAGAGGTTCTTTAGTTCCTCCTCTCTTTCTACCATAAGCGTGGTGTCATCTGTGTATCTGAGGTTATTGATACTTCTGGCAATCTTGATTCCCACTTATGCTTCATCAAGCCTGGGATTTTGCATAATGTACTCTGCATATAAGTTAAATAAGCAGGGTGACAATATATGGCCTTGATGTACTCTCTTCCCATTTGGAACCAGTCTGTTGTTCCATATCCAGGTTCCATGTCCAGTTCTAACTGTTGCTTCTTGACTTGCATACAGATTTTTTAGGAGGCAGATAAGGTGGTCTGGTGTTCCCATCTCTTGAATAATTTTCCACAGTTTGTTGTTATCCACACAGTCAAAGAATTTGGCATAGTCAATAAAGGAGTAGATGTTTTTCTGGAACTCTCTTGCTTTTTTGATGATCTAATGGATGGTGGCAATTTGATCTCTGGTTCCTCTGCCTTTTTAAATCCATCTTGACCATCTGGAAGTTCATGGTACACATACTGTTGAAGCCTGGCTTGGAGGATTTTGAGGATTACTTTGCTAGCGTGTGAAATGAGTGCAATTGTGCAGTAGCTTGAGCATTCTTTGGCATTGCCCTTCTTTGGGACTAGAATGTAAACTGACCTTTTCCAGTCCTGTGGCCACTGCTGAGTTTTCCAAATTTGCTGGCATATTGAGTACAGCATTTTCATAGCATCATCTTTTAGGATTTAAAATAGCTCAACTGGAATCCCATCACCTCTACTAACTTTGTTCATAATGATGCTTCCTAATGACCACTGGACTTTGCATTCCAGGATGTCTGGCTCAAAGTGAGTGATCACACCATTATGGTTATCTGGATCATGAAGATCTTTTTTGTATAGTTCTTCTGTGTATTCTTGCCACCTCTTCTTAGGATCTTCTGCTTCTGTTAGGTCCATACCATTTCTGTCTTTTATTGTGCCTATATCTGCATGAAATGTTCCCTTGGTGTCTCTAATTTTCTTGAAGAGAGCTCTAGTATTCCCATTCTATTATTTTCCTCTATTTTTTTGCATTGATCACTTAGGAAGGCTTTCTTATCTCTCCTTGATATTCTTTGGAACTCTGCATTTAGATGCTTATATCTTTCCTTTTCTCCTTTGCCTTTCACTTCTCTTCTTTTCTCAGCTATTGTAAGGCCTCCTCAGACAACCATTTTTCCTTTTTGCATTTTTTTTTTTCTTGAGGCTGGTCTTGATCAATGTCTTCTGTACAATGTCACTAACCTCCATCCATAGTTCTTCAGGCACTCTATCAGATCTAATCCCTTGAATCTATTTGTCACTTCCACTGTATAGTTGTAAAGAATTTGATTTAGGCCACACCTAGTGGTTTTCCCCACTTTTTTCAATTTAATTCTGAATTTGGCATTATGGAGTTCATGATCTGAGCCACAGTCAGCTCCTGGTCTTGTTTTTGCTGACTGCATAGAACTTCTCCATCTTTGACTGCAAAGAATGAAATCAGTCTGATTTTGGTATTGAGTATCTGGTGATGTCCATGTGTAGAGTATTCTCTTGTGTTGTTGGAAGAGGGTATTTCGTATGACCAGTCAGTTCTCTTGGCAAAACTCTGTTAGCCTTTGCCCTGCTTCATTTTATACTCCAAGCCCAAACTTGCCTGTTACTCCAGTTATCTCTTAACTTCCTACTTTTGCATTCCAGTCCCCTATGATGAAAAGGACATCTTTTTTGGGTGTTAGTTCTAGAAGGTCTTGTAGGTCCTCATAGAAACATTAATTTCAGCTTCTTCAGCATTACTGGTTGGGGCATAGACTTGGATTACTGTGATATTGAATGATTTGCCTTGGGAACAAACAGAGATCACTCTGTCATTTTTGAGATTGTACCCAAGTACTACATTTCGGACTCTTCTGTTGACTATGAGGGCTACTTCATTTCTTCTAAGTAATTCTTGCTCACAGTAGTAGATATAATGGTCATCTGAATTAAATTTGGCCATTTGGGTCCATTTTAGCTCACTGATTCCTAAAATGTTGATGTTCACTCTTGCAATCTCCTGTTTGACCACTTCCAATTTACCTTGATTCGTGGATCTAACATTCCATGTTCCTATGCAATATTGCTCTTTACAGCATTGGACTTTGCTTCCATCATGTCACATCCACAACTGGGCATTGTTTTCACTTTGGCTCTGCCTCTTCTTTCTGGAGTTATTTCTCCACTGATCTCCAGTAGCATATTGGGCACCTACTGACCTGGGGAGTTCATCTTTCAATGTCCTATCTTATTGCCTTTTCATACTGTTCATGGGGGAGAATGCTGGATCCCACCAAAAAAAGATACTCTAGGTCCAAGGGCAAAGGAGAACCCCCAGCAAGACAGTAGGAGGGGTGAAATCATTTTTAGAATCAAATACCGTATCTGTGAGAGATGCTTGGAGGGCTCAAACAAAACCTCATGTGCACCAGGACCCAGAGACTGAGCCAGACCTGTGTTTGAGTTTCCTGCAGAGGTATGGGTCAGCAGTGGCCTGCTACAGGGGCAGGGGCTCTGGGTGAAGCTGCCATTAACCTCACCATAATGGCTCGGTGGTGCCATTAATACCACCGAGCAGTTAAGTTCAGTTCAGTCGCTCAGTCGTGTCCGACTCTTTGCAACCCCATGAATCACAGCATGCCAGGCCTCCCTTACCATCACCATCTCCTGGAGTTCACTCAGACTCAACGTCCATCGAGTCCGTGATGCCATCCAGCCATCTCATCCTCGGTCGTCCCCTTCTCCTCCTGCCCCCAATCCCTCCCAGCATCAGAGTCTTTTCCAATGAGTTAACTCTTCTCATGAGGTGGCCAAAGTACTGGAGTTTCAGCTTTAGCATCATTCCTTCCAAAGAAATCCCAGGGTTGGTCTCCTTCAGAATGGACTGGTTGGATCTCTCAAGAGTCTTCTCCAACACCACAGTTCAAAAGCATCAATTCTTTGGTGCTCAGCCTTCTTCACAGTCCAACTCTTACATCCATACATGACCACAGGAAAAACCATAGCCTTGACTAGACGGACCTTAGTCGGCAAAGTAATGTCTCTGCTTTTGAATATGCTGTCTAGGTTGGTCATAACTTTCCTTCCAAGGAGTAAGCATCTTTTAATTTCATGGCTGCAGTCACCATCTGAAGAGATTTTGGAGCCCAAATAAATAAGTTCCCCATCTATTTCCCATGAAGCGATGGGACCAGATGCCATGATCTTCGTTTTCTGAATGTTGAGCTTTAAGCCAACTTTTTCGCTCTCCTCTTTCACTTTCATCAAGAGGCTTTTTAGCTCCTCTTCACTTTCTGCCATAAGGGTGGTGCCATCTGCATATCTGAGGTTCTTGATATTTCTCCCAGCAATCTTGATTCCAGCTTGTGTTTCTTCCAGTCCAGCATTTCTCATGACGTACTCTGCATATAAGTTAAATAAGCAGGGTGACAATATACAGCCTTGACGTACTCCTTTTCCTATTTGGAACCAGTTTGCTGTTCCATGTCCAGTTCTAACTGTTGCTTCCTGACCTGCATACAGATTTCTCAAGAGGCAGGTCAGGTGGTCTGGTATTCCCATCTCTTTCAGAATTTTCCACAGTTTATTGTCACCGAGCAGATGACCCATAAACAGCAGAACAATTATAGCAAAGAAATTCTCACACTGTTAAGAAAGTTCTGGGACCCACAACATATTTCCCAACCTGGGGATCTGGCAAACAGACTGAGAATCCCTGGGGAACTTGACTTTGTAGGCCAGTGGGATTTGATTACAGAACTTACACGGGACTGGGGAAACAGACTCTTGGAGAGCATGAACAAAACTTTGTGTGCACCAGGACCCAGGAGAAAGGAGCAGTGACCCCATAGGCCCAGACTTGCCTGTGAGTGTCCAAGAGTCTCCGGCAGAGGTGTGGGCTGCTGGTGGCCTGTTGCATGGTCAGAAGCACTGAGTGTGGCACTGCGTGCATGGGAACTTTTGAAGGAGGTTGCCATTATCTTTATTACCTCCACCATAGTTTGGTCTCAGGTCAAACAACAGGGAGGAACCAGAGCCTAGCCCATCAACAGAAAATTGGATTAACGATTTACTGAGCATGGCCCTGCCCATCAGAACAAGACCCAACAGCCAGTCCCTCCCATCAGGAAACTTCCACAAGCCTCTTATTCTTATCTATCAGGGTGAAGGGTGAAGTCGCTCAGTCGTGTCCGACTCTTTGCGACCCCATGGACTGTAACCTACTAGGCTTCTCCATCCATGGGATTCTCCAGGCAGGAATACTGGAGTGGATTGCCATTTCCTTCTCCAGGGGATCTTCCCGACCCAGGGATCGAACCCGGGTCTCCCGCATTGGAGGCAGACGCTTTAACCTCTGAACCACCAGGGAAGACTCTTATCTATCAGAGGGCATACAAAATGAAAACCACAACCACAGAAAACTAATCAAACTGATCACATGGAACACAGCCTTATCTAACCCAGTGAAACTATGAGCCATGCCATGGAAGGCCACCCAAGATGGACAGGTCATGGTGGAAAGTTCTGACAAAACGTGGTCCACTGGAGAAGGGAATGGCAAACCACTTCAGAATCCTTGCCTTGAGAACCCCATGAACAGTATGAAAAGGGAAAAAGAATGATAGTATTGAATTATAGAGTTTCCCAGGTGGCTCAGTGGTAAAGAATCTGCCTGCCAATATAGGAGACGCAAGAAATGTGGGTTGGATCCCTGAGTTGGGAAGATCACTGGACGTAGGAAATGGCAACCCACTCCAGTATTCTTACTTGAAATATTCCATGGAGAGAGGAGCCTGGAAAGCTGCAGTCAAAGGGGTCGTAAAGTGTCCAACATGACTGAGCATGGCACACATAGGCACCCTACTCCTGCAGTACTGAATTATAACCCAAAGAATAAAATAAATATCCATAAGCTCATACTGATATAAATAACTGAATAAATAAACAAATGGGAGAAAACATAGAACTCTTCTCTACACAAGAATTCCAAATAAGAAATGAGGAAAGAGAAAGCTACCATTAAGACAGCATAACAGCTAAATCAGTTCAATTCAGTGGGTGAAAGTTTGAGAAGAAACAGTATATTTGCATAGCCTTAAAGTATCTCTCCCCAGATCCTTATTAGTCACAGAGAGGAACAAAGGAAGATTAGTGGAGAAATCCAACAGACTTCACCTTAAGAAAGTGATAAACAACAGTAATAAGACAGATATATCATATATCTCCAAATATGAGGCATCAAGAAGTATACAGTATCACTTGTGTGGTATTCTTTCCAAACTGCATAACCTCAATCTAGCCATGAAAAATCATGACAAACCCAAACTGAGGGACATTTTACAAAATAACTGACCAGTAGTCTTCAATACTCTAAGGTCAGGAAGGACAAAGATCAAGGAAAGAGACAGGACAAGTAAACACAGAATAGGATCCTGGATTATATCCTGACACAGAGAAAAAGACATTTGTGGGCAAACTAACGTTTGATGAAATCCAAATGAAGTTTGTTGTTTAGTTAATTGTATTGTATTGGTATTAATTTCTCAGTTTTGATCATTGTGCCATGATCACATAAGATACTAATAGTAGTTAAGCTGGGTGAAGCATATATAGGAGCTCTACGTACTGTTTTTGCAACTCTTCTGTGAATCTAAAATTACCAGACAATACAAATTTTGTAAAAATTATCTTGGTTGGGATGAAAAATTTTAGTCACTTTTACTGATTCCTTATGTATCCTCTCAGTACTTATTTACACATATATAAAATTTTTATCCCCTCTATTCGGAGAAGGCAATGGCACCCCACTCCAGTACTCTTGCCTGGAAAATCCCATGGACAGAGGAGCCTGGTGGGCTGCAGTCCATGGGGTCGCTAAGAGTCGGACACGACTGAGCGACTTCCCTTTCACTTTTCCCTTTCTTGCATTGGAGAAGGAAATGGCAACCCACTCCAGTGTTCTTGCCTGGAGAATCCCAGGGACGGGGAAGCCTGGTGGGCTGCCGTTTATGGGGTCACACAGAGTCGGACACGACTGAAGTGACTTAGCAGCAGCAGCATCCCCTCTATTATCCCATAACACCTTGTTTTTTTCACTGAATATGTACCTTGGAGACTTTCCATGTAAGTACATATATATTTTCTTTTCCAGTTTTTTATTATCAATAAAATTTTAAACAGAGAAAACTGGTAAACATATACCATCACCTCTATTTCCTCATTTTTTAAAATAAATGTGTGGTATCCCATTCTGTGGAGTTAACTCATGTATATCTCATCTCATAGTTAGATGTTGAAATCTGTCTTGATCTACTATTTTCAGAATGGAGTAGAAAATGAGTCAGAGATGGAATCAAATTGAAAATCATGGGCTTTGAAACCAGATAGATCCAAGCCCAAATAACCATTCTGTCACCGTCTGTATGGCTCGAGGCAATCTCACTTCCTCAAATCTCAATTGCCTTATCAGTAAAATGGGAATATAACTGCTGCTAAGTCATTTCAGTCCTGTCCGACTCTGTGTGACCCCATAGATGGCAGCACACCAGGCTCCGCTGTCCCTGGGATTCTCCAGGCAAGAACACTGGAGTGGGTTGCCATTTCCTTCTCCAATGGGAATATAACTACTACATCTTAAACTTACAGTTGGGATCATGTGAGGCAACATACAGTCAGCCCTCCATATCCATGAGTTCCACATCGACGGATTCAACCAACCTCAGATATAAGGTTTTTTTTGGGAAAAAAAAAAATTCCTGTAAGTTACAAAAAGTAAAACTTGAATTTGCTGCAGAGAGCAACTATTTACATAACATTTACACTATACTAGGTATTACAAGTCATCTAGAGATGATTTAAAGTATAAGGAGGATGTGCATAGTTTATATGCAAATATTATCCTATTTTACATAAGGGACTTGAGCATCCTTGGACTTTGATATCCTGGGGGTGGGGGAGTCCTGGGAACAATACCCTGCAGATGAAGAGGGATGACTGTATATAAAACATCCAATTCAAAAGATATTCAATAGATCTTACTGTTATTTTGATTCAATCGGAAAATTTCAGAAATAGCTGGCAGCTGATGTAAGTCAACTTCAAAAACACCCATGTTTCTTCCTTCTGTTGATTATGTCAATGTTAATGCCAAGAGTACTCTTAGGAAATGTAAAACAGAGCTCCAGCAAATCCCTATAACCTTGACTTTATTCTTAAATTGGATCAACAACACAGCATGAAAATCTACTTGACCACACAATTTAGTTGCTAAAGCTAAGTGACAGAGACCTTTTAAGAAGCACTGCTACCCTAAACTGATTCAACTAACAGATTTATATATTCAACTCTGGGCTGATCACCAGTTCATTAAAAAGTCAGAGAATCCTCCACATTTTAATCTCTGTGGGTGAGTCATGTCTGACTCTTTGCAACCCTATGGGCTGTAGCCCTCCAGGCTCCTCTGTCCATGGGATTCTCCAGGCAAGAATACTGGAGTGGGTTGCCATCTCCTCCTCCAGGGGATCTTACCAACCCAGAGAAGATCTTTTATGTCTCCTGCACTGGCAGGCGGGTTCTTCACCACTAGTGCCACCTGGTAAGCCCTTTAATCTTTAATAAACCTGAAGCCAATACTTCATCAGACTGACCACAGAAGGTGAAGAACCAGTTAGTGAATTTGCCATTCTCATTCCTCCATAGTACCACTAACATATGAAAACTTTGTGTGTGTGTTTGCATTTCTTTGTCCACAGAGTACATTTCCAACTCTAAGGGGGAAGTGGTTGCAGCTAACTTTGCTGCTATTTGCGTAACTGCAACATCAAGTCATTCCCAGGTGAGGAAAAAAGCAGATACCTTCTCCTGGCCTACAAATAGGAGAAGGCGATGGCACCCCACTCCTAAAAAAAAAAATTCCTGTAAGTTACAAAAAGTAAAACTTGAATTTGCTGCAGAGAGCAACTATTTACATAACATTTACACTATACTAGGTATTACAAGTCATCTAGAGATGATTTAAAGTATAAGGAGGATGTGCATAGTTTATATGCAAATATTATCCTATTTTACATAAGGGACTTGAGCATCCTTGGACTTTGATATCCTGGGGGTGGGGGAGTCCTGGGAACAATACCCTGCAGATGAAGAGGGATGACTGTATATAAAACATCCAATTCAAAAGATATTCAATAGATCTTACTGTTATTTTGATTCAATCGGAAAATTTCAGAAATAGCTGGCAGCTGATTTAAGTCAACTTCAAAAACACCCATGTTTCTTCCTTCTGTTGATTATGTCAATGTTAATGCCAAGAGTACTCTTAGGAAATGTAAAACAGAGCTCCAGCAAATCCCTATAACCTTGACTTTATTCTTAAATTGGATCAACAACACAGCATGAAAATCTACTTGACCACACAATTTAGTTGCTAAAGCTAAGTGACAGAGACCTTTTAAGAAGCACTGCTACCCTAAACTGATTCAACTAACAGATTTATATATTCAACTCTGGGCTGATCACCAGTTCATTAAAAAGTCAGAGAATCCTCCACATTTTAATCTCTGTGGGTGAGTCATGTCTGACTCTTTGCAACCCTATGGGCTGTAGCCCTCCAGGCTCCTCTGTCCATGGGATTCTCCAGGCAAGAATACTGGAGTGGGTTGCCATCTCCTCCTCCAGGGGATCTTACCAACCCAGAGAAGATCTTTTATGTCTCCTGCACTGGCAGGCGGGTTCTTCACCACTAGTGCCACCTGGTAAGCCCTTTAATCTTTAATAAACCTGAAGCCAATACTTCATCAGACTGACCACAGAAGGTGAAGAACCAGTTAGTGAATTTGCCATTCTCATTCCTCCATAGTACCACTAACATATGAAAACTTTGTGTGTGTGTTTGCATTTCTTTGTCCACAGAGTACATTTCCAACTCTAAGGGGGAAGTGGTTGCAGCTAACTTTGCTGCTATTTGCGTAACTGCAACATCAAGTCATTCCCAGGTGAGGAAAAAAGCAGATACCTTCTCCTGGCCTACAAATAGGAGAAGGCGATGGCACCCCACTCCAGTACTCTTGCCTGGAAAACCCCATGGATGGAGGAGCTTGGTAGGCTGCAGTCCATGGGATTGTGAAGAGTCAGACACGACTGAGCGACTTCACTTTCATTTTTCACTTTCGTGTATTGGAGAAGGAAATGGCAACCCACTCCAGTGTTCCTTCTTGGAGAATCCCAGGGACAGGGGAAGCCTGGTGCCCTTGTCTATGGGGCCACACAGAGTCGGACACGACTGAAGCGACTTAACAGCAGCAGGCCTACAAATAGAATACATAAACAGTCAGGAGAGTGTAGAAGCATTCTGTCTGTAGTAGCATTAAAAATTTATTAATTCATTCATTCACTAAACAAGGATTTACCAAGCTTCTACTGTCTGTGAGGCACTGTGCTCACTGTTGAAAATTAAAAAATCAAAATGAAGAGAACAAAGGTCTTGCCCTGGAGTAACTTACAGCCCAATTCAGGGGAAGTAAGACACACTGACAATTACAATGCTGTGAAATAAATACTTTGGGAGGGAATAGAATGCCTTTACAAAAGAGGTAAATCTTTACATTTGCCTTGAGTTCACCAGAGTGAGGGCACGCCTGGCAGAGCAAGCAGACCCTGCAAGGGCAAAGACATGTCTGTAGGCTTGAATTCAAGGTTCCATTAGGGAGGGGATCAGGTGCATATGAGGCTTGTGGATGAGGCTGAAGCTTTTAGCAATTTGGGCTTCATACTTTTCAAGGGAAAATGACAAGTTTAAGTGGAAGCTATTAAATGTTTTTAAGCAAAAGACTAAGATAATCATGTTACTTTCTCAAAAGACCATTTTGGTAATTATATGAAAGATGTTTTGGGAAAAATGATTGTAAACCCAGTTAGAACGCTATTCCAGTACTGTGATGAGAGAGAAAGTGGTCCTCATGGAATCCCTAGGATTTCCATGGCTGAAAAGACCTTACTTTTTGAATGATGCCAGCAAGTATGAAAACTATTGAGTTGGCCAAAAGATGTTACAAAAATCCAGATGAACCTTTTGGCTAACCCAGTATTTATCATTTGAAATCAAGAGGGAAGTCAGGAAAAAAATCAATAGGTTTAGGCACTTAGAAAAAAAGTCTTTCAATATAACAAATTCTCAGGTGTCCAAAAACTGGTTCTCTTAACAGATGAACTAGTTTATTGAAGACTTCAGATTTTTTTCTCTAACTTTGTAATTGCTAAAGTTTTTCTATGGTATGCCAGATGGTAGACAGAGGAAAATAAATTAAAAACACTAAATTTAAACAGTTTGGCTCCCTGACTACTGCTTAATATGGAGATTCAAGGAGAAGGTGAAAATTCTCATTACACTGAAATGTGCAGATTATCTGTGTTGTGCATACGTATACCCCTTACCTCCACGCATAAATCAGAGGTCACTGCAAGAGAAAACCTAAGAGAAAATGACTATATTGACGCTCTAAAATACTCTCCCGCTTTTCATATTAAAAGCTTTATATGGTCCCTTCACTTGAATAATATATGAGGTGCTCATCTCTTTCACTGGATGGGCTTACAGTTTGATGAATATGTTTTACAGCTGTGGTTTGATGGACATTCATCTCACGCGGGGCTCAGCTATCTAAGAACAGAGAGATCAGTTCAGCCAGCCACTCGCTAGGCAAATGAGGACTCATCTCGAATCCGACTGAATTCATTTGAGGGCGAAAATTATTCTCAGCTGCAACCCCAGGGAGACGAGAAGAATGGCTTAATTGCCCTCGCGCTGGTAAAAGATGTTCTGCCTAGCTACTTAAAACAAAATCGCTTTGTCTTTTCACTGTAGAAGACATTGAATTCCCACTCTTAAAACTCAGAAACGACTGCAGTTTTATTCTCAATGCTCTCTCTCGTTGAGAAATACCTACTAATCTGTACACAAGGCAAGAAATAAATTACGCTGAAGAGATCAAAGACGAGAGAGCGGATCCCCGGTGTTTTACTCTCGGTCTGGCCATCATGATCAAGGATGAAGAGAGACTGTTTTTTTTTTTCTTTATTGGGAAAAATGTTTGAGCTCGGTTTTACCATTTTTTTATACTCATTAAAAAAAATCTTATTTTCCTCTTGTTCAGGAAAATTTGATACTTTCCGTCCTTCTAAAAACATTTTCTTTTCTTGGACTCTGGTCTGCTGTGGGGTGTCAAATAACCCAAAAGCACACGCTCACGGGGACAAAAAGCTTAACTCTGCAAAGCTGGCGCCGTAGGACCTCCGGGAGGTGAGTGGGCGGAAACTACCTATCCCGGCGTGCCTGGCTCGCGAGCACAATGGAGCCCTGTCGTCATCCGGGTCACTGGGCTGTGCGTTCTGTGCGCGCCGCTGGATTCCGGCCTGGATCCCGCCCGGGGCGGAGGGCCCTGTAGGGCCGGGAAAACTGCGATTCCCGGCATGCCCTGCCACGGGTGCGCCTGCGTACGGGAGCTACCGCGCCGGGGAGCGGGTAGGTATAAAGTGGAGTCTTAGTTCCATGGAAACCAGCCTGCCTGATGCCGGACACAGCCACGGGCGGCTGAAGGACTGTGGGATGAGGCTGCGGGGCGCTGGGAGATGCGGGGTCTTCGGGGGCGAGTCGGTGGCTCAGATAAGGCCCCTGTCATCTCCCCCTGCCGCCCTCTCCCCTCGCTGGCGGAGTTTAGTCTCGCCCTCTAGACCTCAAGACCCTGGGGTTTATGGCACTTCTGCACTGGATTCGGTTGAAAACCGTTTAGGAGCGAGGTTTGCATTGACCTGGCTCCAGCGAGGGAAGGAGAGCCACCAGAGAGGGTCTGCCGATAAACCTCAGTACAACTTTTCTTGACTTGTTAAGTTGGCGTTATAGGTTCCCGGGAAAGCCATTTCGACGTTAATTATTTCTTAGTTTTGCCACCTGTTATCTTCCTTCGCTTGCTTGTTAGCTACTAATTATGCTGGAACAGCTTAATTTTTTGCTCAACTATCCCCGTTTGCTACCCTCAATATCCCAGGTACGGTCCGCTTCTGGAGATAGTAGTGGTTAAGAATCTGACCTTAGGTGAAGCTCGAGTTAATCAGACTTGAAAGTCTTACAGTCATCTTGGAGCGCCCAGGGCTAGGTCTTTGAATCTTTTCTGTTCTCTTGTTATCCAGTCTCCACGGCTTTAAAAGCCATGTTGACAACTTCAAAATGTATATCCCTATTCCACCTTTCTCTGCTGACTCCATGTCTACAAGTTCAGTCATGTATTGGGCATCTTTCCTGTTTTAAATTTAACATTTCCAAAACAACTCTTGATCTCTCCCCCAAAACTTGTTCTTCCTAATAGACTTTCATTGTCTCAATTAATGACAACAGCCTCCTTCCAGTGCTTCCTTTCCCATCTATGAGCCAAACTTGTCTTGAAAATATGCCTGGACACTGACCTCTTCTTACTTCTTACTGTTCTGTTGCTTAGCACCCTGGTCCTAGCCCTCGGCATCTCCCCTGGATTATTGTAGTTGCTTTCCAGTGGGTTTTCCTACTAATGTTGTCTTTGTGCCATCTTTCTGTTGTCTTGGCTACCATCTAGGCAGAGTGATCCAGTAAAAAGTTAAGTTAGATCCCAGCACTTCTCCATTCTAAAACCTCCGAGGGCTCTGAGAATAAAGGCAGACCTTTACAATAGCCTCTAAGTCACTGTGTAACACAGTCCCTCTCACCTCGTCTCCCAGTATTCTGTCCTTCAGTTTGTCCTCCCCAGTCAAACTGACTTCCTTACTGTTTGCAGACCCATAAGACATTCTGACTTAAAGTCTTTGCACTATATTCATTTTTTCTGGACTTTTTTGTCCCCAGATATCCACATTCATTCCTGCACCTCCTTCACAGGTCTTTCCTTAAATAACATCTCAGTGAGGCTTTTTCTGACCACTTTGTTTAAAACGGCAGTCTATACCACAGTCTCCATCCCATCTTCTTTCCAACTTTTTCATCGTTGTTCAGTTCAGTTCAGTCGCTCAGTCGTGTCCGACTCTTTGCGACCCCATGAATCGCAGCATGCCAAGCCTCCCTATTCATCACCATTGCCCGGAGTTCACTCAGACTCACGTCCATCGAGTCCGTGATGCCATCCAGCCATCTCATCCTCGGTCATCCCCTTCCTAGCATCAGAGTCTTTTCCAGTGAGTCAGCTCTTCGCATGAGGTGGCCAAAGTACTGGAGTTTCAGCTTTAGCATCATTCCTTCCAAAGAAATCCCAGGGTTGATCTCCTTCAGAATGGACTGGTTGGATCTCCTTGCAGTCCAA
>SJYT01014844.1:450551-485626 GCA_006410635.1 Cephalophus harveyi | reverse complement strand
TATTGCTGAAGCCTGGCTTGGAGGATTTTGAGCATTACTTTACTAGCATGTGAGATGAGTGCAATTGTGCGGTAATTGGAGCATTCTTTTGCATTGCCTTTCTTTGGAATTGGAATGAAAACTGACCTTTTCCAGTCCTGTGGCCACTGCTGAGTTTTCCAAATTTGCTGGCATATTGAGTGCAGCACTTTCACAGCATCATCTTTCAGGATTTGAAACAGCTCAACTGGAATTCCATCACCTCCACTAGCTTTGTTCGTAGTGATGCTTTCTAAGGCCCACTTGACTTCACATTCCAAGATGTCTGGCTCTAGATGAGTGATCACATCATCATGATTATCTGGGTCGTGAAGATCTTTTTTGTACAGTTCTTCTGTGTATTCTTGCCACCTCTTCTTAATATCTTCTGCTTCTGTTAGGTCCATACCATTTCTGTCCTTTATCGAGCCCATCCTTGCATGAAATGTTCCCTTGGTATCTCTAATTTTCTTGAAGAGATCTCTAGTCTTTCCCATTCTGTTATTTTCCTCTATTTCTTTGCATTGATCACTGAAGAAGGCTTTCTTATCTCTTCTTGCTATTCTTTGGAACTCTGCATTCAGGTGCTTATATCTTTCCTTTTCTCCTTTGCTTTTCGCCTCTCTTCTTTTTACAGCTATTTGTAAGGCCTCCCAGACAGCCATTTTGCTTTTTTGCATTTCTTTTCCATGGGGATGGTCTTGATCCCTGTCTCCCGTACAATGTTGTACTTACCACAAATGAACAAACTAAACATTTTACTTATTTCTTCAGATGGAATATAAGTTCCAGGAGAGCAAGGAGTTTGTCTCTCTAGATCATTGCTGTATTCCTTGGTGTCAAAAGTTTCTGGTTCATGGTGGGCATTCAGGAAATGTTTGTTGGACATATGAGTTAATGAAGACTATTACTTACCGAATTATTTTTTAGTGATTGTGATAAGCAACACTGAGTCCCTGGCCTGTTTTTGGAACCAACATCATATAGTTGTAGTTATTGCCACATATAAGAATGGAGCTCGTGTCTGCAAAAGCAAATGTTGCCTTTTCAGAATCACCTGACTTACTAGATATTGCTTATGACATTTGTCTTATTCAAGCCATGCTTTCAGTGAGGTAACCTGAGCTTTTTGAAAATACTTTCCCTAAACATAAGGACAGAACTGTATTAATTTGATAATGACATATTTATGAAAGTAATTGTGAATTAACTTTTTAAAAAATAAAAGCTTATATCTTAGTGTTTTTATTATTGTCGCTATCAAACTTCAAGACTTTAGGACCAAGGCTGCATTCAATGATATTTACTCCTTTTCAGAAATAGCATAGCACAGATAGGTTCAAGCTATATAGTCTCTTTGTTAGACTATTAGCAATTAAAGCTCTTTTCTTGTAAGAGAAGTTATGGCTTCTATCCCCTTATGTTAAAGAGTTGAAAGTCTATTATAACTTGATAACTTATAGAATTGCAAGTCTACTGAATATAACATCATAAACTTCTGGCCACTGACCTCCAAGTAGCCTGTGGATTGTGTATGAGGGCATGGTATTTCTGTTGCCTTTGCTTGGACCCGCCCGATAAGGGAGGACAGGCAGGGGTAGGAGTATCTGCAGTGAAAGTGAGAGTCTCCCCTGACTCTAAACCTGAGCTCAATAGTTTCACTTGATCTCAAGTCCTTCCTTTACTCTTGCTCTAACAGGCTCTCAGGGACTTCTTGGTGGATGTTAAGGCTGTCTTTGCTGTTACTACTGGGCTATCATTGATGCTTTGTTTCTGAGGATTCTCCTGACCTTAACATTGTTTGTTTCCCCATGTGGAGAGGGGATGGGGAAGAAGAATTTTAAACTAACCCTGAGACCTGTTTGTAATAAATCCTCCAAGGGATAATTGGCTTGTTTAGTTTTTGAATCAACCTCTTAAATGACCTGAATCTCAGTGACAGACTAAGAGAATATTTTGGGGACAACACCATATATTTCACACAAAAACTAGATTCCCCTGCACACCATCAGTTGGTGGCCCAGGCATCTCGATCTCTCCTTCTTTAGGATGAGTTTTCTATAAACCTCCTGTCCCTCAGAGGCTGGGGGCCAAGTTTATTCTTCCTTTTTGTCTGAGAGTATTTTTTCTTTCCAGAAGCATGAGAAGCTCCAGTATAGTTCAGGTTCAGGTGGGTGTGAGCGATGATGCCAATCAAGTTCTTACCTAAACGTATATAGACTTTTCTCTTTTCTAAGCAAATGAAGCAACTTGAGTTGTTTTTCATCTTGTTTTTTTTTTTTTTTGGCTGAATGCATGCACACCCTGTAAAGTAATGTAAGCATTTTGTACATACTATGGGTACCTTGAGGAAATAGCAGCAAAACTGTGACATTTCAATAATTACATGAAAAAAATTTAAGTGGAAATCTACACCCTACTAAAAATAGATGGGGAACTCGTAGTCCATTTTCTGTATTTTTTTTTCTAAAAGTGAACTTTTATATTTGTGTTAGTATTTTTTGTCTGATTTCTTTTAATCAAACAATCCTTTTTATTATAACCAGCTCCCTGGGCAAAACAAGTTGCCCCCAAAATTGCCCTTCCCTCCCACCTCAGGCACTACTTTTCATTTCCTTTATCTCCTCTTCCTCATTTGTCTACCAGCTATTACCTGGGACTACTGTGTATCCCAGGAATGCTATTGTTGCAAGAAACAGGAAAGGATGACTAACGAAAGTTTATATTTCTCACATAAGCAAAGTTCGGAGGTTACTACTTTTAAATATCAGGTTAATCTGAGCTACTGTAGCCTTTTCCATGTTCTAAGATGCTGGTGATCCCTGGCTTTGTTTA
Organism: Cephalophus harveyi; assembly: GCA_006410635.1. NCBI lineage: Eukaryota > Metazoa > Chordata > Mammalia > Artiodactyla > Bovidae > Cephalophus > Cephalophus harveyi. The sequence goes on along the minus strand of SJYT01014844.1, from coordinate 482,773 downwards.
TCAGATATGCAGATAATACTACCCTTATGGCAGAAAGTGAAGAGGAACTAAAAAGCCTCTTGATGAAAGTGAAAGAGGAGAGTGAAAAAGTTGGTTGAGGTCGCAAAGAGTCGGACATGACTGAGCGACTGAACTGAACTGAACAGTGAGGCGCTGCATGGCTAACTTTTCTGAGAGCCTTCAGAGCTCTGGGCATCACACAGGAGGAGGAAAGGACTGGTGCCATCATTTCTGTTCTTTTTATCAGGAAAAAAACATCTTCCCAGAAGCTTCTTGAAAACTTCCTAAAGCCTCACTGGCCAGGACATGTCACATGGATGTGCCAGCTATAAGGGAGGGTAAAGATAGGAACTTTTCAACTTCTTTTGGAGAGAGGACAAAGGAGCCAACTGTCTATCACAAACCAGATTAAAAACACCCTTTTCTTACTTTATCTCACAACCGTTGGCCTGATTATTTCTATGTTGGCAGTAGCCAGACAGCAGGTGAAAGAATGTGGAATGGAGGGTAAATCCATGTTGTGTTTTTCATTGCTACTCCTCCATTTTCTCCCTACCCTCTCCTATTGGTGGTTCCCCCAACCCTGGCCCTAGTATCATAGCAGTAGAACCAGTCCTGGGGTTTGTCTTGTGGTTCTTCTATTACCTGAGGAACACTATCCTTGCTCATCTGGTGACCTGAGCAGGAATCTCGAAATATGGCTTTTCCCCAGAAATGTAGATAAATTTCACTTCACATCTTTGCGTATCCAGAGACTCCACTGATACCTGCCTGTACTTTTGTCTTTCCCTTTAGGAATGCATTGAAAACATAAAAGCTTCTTTATGCCATATCCTTAAGCTGATTGTTAACAGAGAATCTGTTAAAGAATTCAGAAAGGTTATGTGTGTGAGAAATGCATTATGTTTTATAGAGGAGCACAAAGGAGCAAAATCTTGATCAGAAGCATAAAATAAGACTAAAAAGAAAATTTGTACACTTTGACCTTCATCATTCCATTTCCCTTAGCCCCTGGCAACCACCATTCTATTCTGTTTCTATGAAATTGGATTTTTTTTTCATTGGTTTGGTGTTTAGATTCCATATATGAGTGATATCACACACTTTTCTTCTGTCCAGCTTAGTTCACTTAGCACATGCCCTCCAGATTCATCCTGCAAATGGCAGGATGGCCTCTTATGTGGCTGAATAACATTATAAATCACATCTTTATTCATCTACTGAAGGACATCTAGGTTGTTTCCATATCTTGGCTGTTCTAAATACTGGTACAGTGAACATGGAAATGCAGATACCTCTTTAAGATACTAATTTTATTTCCTTCAGATATTTACCCAAGAGTGGGATTGCTGGATCTTCTGGTAGTTCATTTTTAATTTTTTGAGGAATCTCCATACTGTTTTCCATTATGTCTGTACCAGTTTACATTCCCACCAACAGTGCATAAAATTCCCTTTTCTTCACATCTGTGCCAATGTTTGTTGTCTTTTGTTTTTTAAAAAAATAGGGAGGAGGGGTTCAGGATTGGGAACTCATGTACACCTGTAGCAGATTCATGTCAATGTATGGCAAAACCAATACAGTATTGTAAAGTAAAAAAATATATATATAAAATAATAAAAAAAATAAATAAAAATCTTAAAAAAAGCCATTCTAACAGATGTGAGCTGCTATCTTGTGATTTTGTTTCCCTGATGATTAGTGATGATAAGCATCATCTCATGTACCTGTTCGCCACCTGTAAACCTTCAATAGAGAAGTGTCTTTTCAGATCCTCTGCCCATTTTTTAATTGTATTGTTTCTTGGCTACTCCACTATATGTGTTCTTTATGTACTTTGGATATTAGCCCTTTAATATGGTTTGCAAATATTTTGTCCCATTCTGTAAGTTCAGTTCAGTCGCTCAGTCGTGTCCGACTCTGCAACCCCATGAATCGCAGCATACCAGGCCTCCCTGTCCATCACCAACTCCTGGAGTTCACTCAGATTCACGTCCATCGAGTCAGTGATACCATCCAGCCATCTCATCCTCTGTCGTCCCCTTCTCCTCCTGCCCCCAATCCCTCCCAGCATCAGAGTCTTTTCCAATGAATCAACTCTTCACATGAGGTGGCCAAAGTACTGGAGTTTCAGCTTTAGCATCATTCCTTCCAAAGCCTTTTCAAATAAGAGGATCTAGTGTATAACATGGTGACTGCAGTTAAAATGAGATTGTATACTTGACAGTTACTGTGAGAAGGTCTTTAAGCATTCTTGCCACAACAAAAAAGTTAGCTACATTAACTATACAAGGTTGTTAATTTTGTGGATGTAATTATTTTGATTTTGGTAAACATTCCGCAAAGTATATGTATGTCAAATCACATATACACTTTATATATATTCAATTTTATATTTGTCAACTATGATTTGAGCAAATACCAGGCGATAATGAAGGACAGAGGAGCCTGGCATACTTCAGTCCATGGGAGTCACAGAGTTGGATGTGCGTTAGCAACTGAATAATAACGTTCCTCAATAAAGTTTTTTCCTTTTATTTAAGTAAAAAGAAATAGAAAAGCCATTCTCTGCAACCTGTAGGGGAAAGATAGAAGGTAATTGAAGAGCTATTCCATGATGAGAAAATGTCTTCAATGGCTATAGCAGTATTACATTGGCAAGAAGCTTAGCCTTGCCACAGTGCTCCCCCACCCCTGCCATGGTTCTTAAATCCTGCCATCAATTTTAAGACCTACTTAATTCCTTCATTGGTTCCGAGGGACCATCTTCAGTGACTTGAACCTGAGGTAGTCCCCACTTCCATTGCCTGGGAGGTAAGAAGAAGAGAGAGTACACACCAAGTTGGGGAGAAAGATGTGTTAATAATATCCCAAGTGGGGCCTTTGTGAGCACATTCTCATAGGTACAGTATTGCTAGTGATGGTCAAGGTTTACAGTTTGTTTAGTGTAGAAATGTCTGTACAGGATGGAGTTACAGGAAAATGTTCTTAAAGTTTCCACCACTGATCTTGTCATTGAACTTTGGAAACGTGATTCAGTGGTGAGAATGCTTTTAAGCTAATTCTACTTCTGTAATTAATACGTGAAAGAGTAGTGTCGCTACTCCCAATTACTCTTGTGTGGTCTTGAGGGAGGAGTCTGATAATTTGATGTCAGTAGCTGTAGAAGAGTCTTTGCTATGAAGTTAGTTTGCAAGTTATTTTTAAAAGTCACTGCTTCAAGGTATTTGATGAATCTATTTTATGGCAACTGCTCAGAGGTCGAAGTACTGCAGAATTGTTTTTATCAGAAAGTTTGGATGACAACATGTTAAAATGAAAATGGCTGGTAATGAAAGAGATAGTAACTCCCTCAGCCAAGTTATAGATCCTAGTGTATGTCTAATAGTAGCAGACAGGATAGACTGTGATCAGTAGCAAACTACCCAACAATCTGTGGCTTATAACAACATAAGTTTATTGCTCACTCACACTGTGCGTCATGGATGGGCCACGGCTCTGCTCACATCATCTTCACTCTGGGATCTTAGCCTATGGAGAAGGCCCTATCTGGGATGTTGCTCATTTTACAGAGAAGGGAAAAGAAAGAGCTGATGAATGACAAGTTGGCTCTTAAAGTTTCTATGTGTGTCTCTTAAGTTGCTTCAGTCATGTCTGACCTTTGTAACTCCATGGACCATAGCTCACCAGGCTCCTCTGTCTATGGGATTTTCCAGACAAGAGTACTAGAGTGGCTTGACATGCCCTTCTCCAGGAATCTTATTGACCCAGGGATCTTCCTGACCCAGGGATCAAACCCTCATCTCCTGTGCATCTTCTGCATTGCAAGTGGATTCTTTATCGCTGAGCCACCTGGGGAAGCTCCTTAAAGCTTCTATCCACATTTAATTGACCAAAGCAGGACACATGGCCATTTCCAAGCTAAACAGGACAGGGATGTATAATCCTCCACAGGAAGGGGCAGTTGCTATCTTGAACAATAATCAACTACACTAATATTGTAACTTTATTCTCAGGTGCATATGGAAACTACAATGTCCAGACCAGTCCTCTCTCCAACCCGCATCAATGCTACAGCTTCTGAAACATTCACAGTACTTCAGCAAAGGATGAGAATAGTTGAAGAACAGACCAGTTCTCTGAGGGATGACCTAATAATGTTGGACTTTGGTGACAAAAGGTAGCAAATGAAAAATGAACACTGTAGGTTGAGTTTTGCTTCACTGGTTACAATAAAGAGTCACAGTGTGGATGGTTTGGCAGTTGAAATAAGTATTTAGAAAAGAATTGAGAAATAACCATTTTGAGTAGAATATTAATTAGAAAATATTTGCAAGATAAAGGGTTGTCCTCCTATAATAGAACTACTACCACTTCTAAACAGGTATTCAAAGTGTGTGATATTCAATACTTGATTAAAAACAAATGTAATTATTTACATAATTAGAAAAAAATTTGATCCTTTTTGTAGAAATAGACTTTGATATTAGTTAAGGGAAAGACTAGAGATCTCTTCAAGAAAATTAGAGATACCAAGGGAACATTTCATGCAAGGATGGGCTCGATAAAGGACAGAAATGGTATGGACCTAACAGAAGCAGAAGATATTAAGAAGAGGTGGCAAGAATACACAGAAGAACTGTACAAAAAAGATCTTCACGACCCAGATAATCATGATGATGTGATCACTCATCTAGAGCCAGACATCTTGGAATGTGAAGTCAAGTGGGCCTTAGAAAGCATCACTACGAACAAAGCTAGTGGAGGTGATGGAATTCCAGTTGAGCTGTTTCAAATCCTGAAAGATGATGCTGTGAAAGTGCTGCACTCAATATGCCAGCAAATTTGGAAAACTCAGCAGTGGCCACAGGACTGGAAAAGGTCAGTTTTCATTCCAATTCCAAAGAAAGGCAATGCNGAAACTCCAGTACTTTGGCCACCTCATGCGAAGAGTTGACTCATTGGAAAAGACTCTGATGCTGGGAGGGATTGGGGGCAGGAGGAGAAGGGGACGACCGAGGATGAGATGGCTGGATGGCATCACTGACTCAATGGATGTGAGTCTGAGTGAACTCCGAGAGATGGTGATGGACAGGGAGGCCTGGCGTGCTGCGATTCATGGGGTCGCAAAGAGTCGGACACGACTGAGCGACTGAACTGAACTGAACTGAAGATGAACATCTCACTTGATTCATGCCATTAATATGATCTGTATTTTCTTTCTCCAGATTTATTGTAGATTAAGAGAGAGGTTTTAAGTCTTAAAAAAAATTCATAGTTTAGAATGCTGCTGCTGCTAAGTCACTTCAGTCGTGTCCGACTCTGTGCGACCCCACAGATGGCAGCTCACCAGGCTCCCCCATCCCTGGGATTCTCCAGGCAAGAACACTGGAGTGGGTTGCCCTTTCCTTCTCCAATGCATGGAAGTGAAAAGTGAAAGTGAAGTCACTCAGTTGTGTCTGACTCTTAGCGATCCCATGGACTGCAGCCTACCAGGCTCCTCTGTCCATGGGATTTTCCAGGCAAGAGTACTGGAGTGGGGTGCCATTGCCTTCTCCGAGTTTAGAATGAAGTACTCAAAAAAAGAACTGTGTTTTTCCTTTGTGCTATAGAAGAAGTTATTCCCATTAAAAGTTAGATTGTTAAAGGCCTGAAGAATATGGGTGCTTACACAGACAATATTGAATTTACTAGTGTGATTTTCTTTAAAATTACATATATATTTTTTCCTGAATGTCTCTTATGAAGATCAAAAATTAGTATGATTGGTGTTATAGCACCTATAGAGTAAATAACTGTTCAGCAGTTAAAAGATTAAAATTGTACCAATGTTGAGTATGTCAGAACAAAATAGGAATTTTTGTTATGTCTTTGTTTAAAAATTTTCTAAGAAGGATGTGAGTATATTGCCTCCATGCTAACTAATTCTTAATTTTCTATTATAGAATTAGCATTTAGCATGTTTTATGTATCACTTGTTTTTACATACAAAGCAAGTTTATGAAAAATTCAGATTAAAATAACCATTAAAATGTCAGCAATTTTTACCCATCCCACACTGTTCTCATTCTCTTTACCTAGTTGTTGTCATCTAGTTGCTAAATCATGACTTAGCAACTAAATGACTTTGTGACCCCATGAACTCTAGCTCACCAGGCTCCTCTGTCCATGGGATATACCTAATAGTTCTCTCTATAGTTAAATTTGCAGAGGCTATCAGATATTTGTTAACTAAAGAACTTACTGTTTATTCTCAGTAGAAATGCAACATTGACTCAATGGTTTCAATTTCAGTTCAATCGCTCAGTGGTGTCCAACTCTTTACAACCCTATGGACTGTAGCACACCAGGCCTCCCTGTCCATCACCAACACCCAGAGTTTATTCAGCCTCATGTCCACTGAGTCGGTGATGCCATCCAACCATCTCAACCTCTGTTGTCCCCTTCTCCTCCTGCCTTCAATCTTTCCCAGCATCAGGGTCTTTTCAAATGAGTCAGCTCTTCGCATCAGGTGGCCAAAGTATTGGAGTTTCAGCTTCAACATGAGTCCTTCCAGTGAACGTTCAGGACTGATTTCCTTTAGGATGGACTGGTTAGATCTCCGTGCAGTCCAAGGGACTCTCAAGAGTCTTCTCGAACACCACAGTTCAAAAGCATCAGTTCTTCCATGCTCAGCTTTCTTTATAGTTTAACTCTCATGTCTGTATGTGACTACTGGGAAAACCATAGTCTTGACTAGATGGACCTTTGTTGGCAAAGTAGTGTCTCTGCTTTTCAATATGCTGTCTAGGTTGATTATAAGTTTTCTTCCAAGGAGCAAGCATCTTTAATTTCATGGCTGCAGTCACCATCTGCAGTGATTTTGGAGCCACAAAAAATAAAGTCTGTCACTGTTTCCACTGTTTCCCCATCTGTTTGCCATGAAGTCATGGGACTGGATGCCATGATCTTCATTTTCTGAATGTTGAGCCTTAACCCAACTTTTTTACTCTCCTCTTTCACTTTCTTCAAGAGGCATTTTTAGTTCTTCTTCATTTTATGCCATAAAGGTGGTGTCCTCTGCCTATCTGAGGTTATTGATATATCTCCTGGCAATCTTGAATCCAGCTTATGCTTCATCCAGCCCAGCGTTTCTCATGTTGTACTCTGCATATAAGTTAAATAAGCAGGGTGACAATATATAGCCTTGACCTACTCCTTTTCCTATTTGGAACCAGTCTGTTGTGCCATGTCCAGTTCTAACTCAGTAGTTGGGATTATTTTATAATATTGTTATATTGGCATCTTTGTCCAGGGGCCAGTTGGAAACTCCAGAATGTTTAGAACAACCTGTGAGCCAGAACATCACTAGTCCTATCCAGAATGAGATAATTTGTTCAGGAAAAACAAATATTTTGTGGAAGAACTGTGAGTTCCTGGTCAATCGAATGTGCCGTCTGGAAAGTCTCATCCAGTCCTTGAAGATGAACATCTTTCGTCTGCAAACTGAAAAGGATTTGAACCCACAGAAAACAGGTACAGAGAGAAGAGGATCACTAGAAATTTGGTCCTGTGTGGGTGCTTGATGAGTTTGTGATTCTTTTCCTCACCTTCTTTAAGCTGCTTGATGACCCTTCTGTCCTGTCTGGTAGATTTTCTGAAAGAAAGACTGAATACAATACAGGAGGAGCATTCCAAGGACCTCAAGCTGTTGCAACTGGAAGTGATGAATTTGCGCCAACAACTGCGAGATGTAAAAGAGGAGGAAGACAAAGCACAAGATGAGGTGCAGAGGTTGACTGCGACTCTGGAGATTGCCTCTGAGACAAAGGTTTGTGTCCAAAGTTCTGGATAACAAATTCACCATTATGTGTTAGCTGGAGGAGGCAACAGACCCAAAAAACTGACTTTAAAAATAGGTGATGTTGATGTGAAAATTCTTGACATTTGAAGTTTATCTCCATCGATAGTGTAAAGCATTGTGTGCTATTAGTAACTGAATATTTATAGATCTCTTCTTTGTGACTTTTGAGGGCCCAGAGGTGTGAGGGAGTCTGAGTTCTTCAAAAGCTTATATGCTTACTGAGAGAACAAGGCATAACAGGAAACTAAAGAGAAAAGATAAAGCTATAAGAAATATTAAAGGACAGATGTAAGCCAATATTGCCAGCTAAGTGTTTTATGTTCAGGCAGGTTTAAGAAGATGTACATGTCTTGTCTAGAACAGATTAGGCTAGGCTTCAAAGAAGAGACAGGACCTGAATTGAACCTTTAGAAGGTAAAGCGGAGAGGTGTGGACATTTCAAAGAGCACTCACAGAGGCAGCAAAAAATAAAGACTAAGGAAAGAAATTTGTCTTCCCTCCATAGGCCAGGCAGTATAACAGAGATTGTTTTGTTTAAAACATGTTACTTTGCTTAATCTCTGCAAAACCTCAAGGTTAGGGTATTGTTGTCCTTATGTTAGTGATGAGAGGACTGGGGCCCAGAGAGAGGTCACTTCTCTGAGATCACACTTCCCTGTATTCTTCCTGTATCTCAGATTTGAACCTGCATCTTTCTACTGGATGCAGTTAGGGGGAGATGCATAGGCTAGCCTGACCAGAGTGAAGATTTGTTTGTGTGAAGTAAGTTGGAAATCAGCTAGGGCTAACTTCATAAAGGATCTCAAAATCAAGAGTAATCAAGTAGTTGGGCTTGGTCTTTGGGGCAATGACTAAGACTTTTGATAAGAAAGTGAAGTCGTGTCCGACTCTTTGCGACCCCATGAACTGTACCCTACCACACTCCTCCGTCCATGGGATTTTCCAGGCAAGAGTAATGGAGTGGGTTGCCATTTCCTTCTCCAGAGATAAGAAACTGACATAATGAAAATAAGAAAACTTATCCAGAAATAGTATAGGACAGCAGTCCCCAACCTTCTGGGCACTACGGAATGGTTTCCTGGAAGACAGTTTTTCCATGGGGATGGTTTCAGGATGACTCAAGCACATTGATTGTGCTACTGATCATCTGTATTTGCAGCTGCTCTCCATTGTTAGCACCACCGCCTCAGCTCCACCTCAGATCGTCAGGCATTAGGTTCTCCTAAGAAGCACGCAGCCTAGATCCCTCACATGTGCAGTTCATGGTAGGGTTCATGCTCCTCTGAGAATCTAATGCTGCCGCTGATCTGACGGGACACAGAGCTCTGGCAGTAAGGTGAGTGATGGGGAGTGGCTGTAGACACAGTGGAAGCTTCCCTCCCTTACCCAATGCTCACCTCCTGCTGTGCAGCCCAGTTTCTAACACCCCACAGGCCAGTACTGGTCCATGGCCCCAGGGGTTGGGGGTCCCTGGTATAGAGTATCAGTTATAGGAGGAGAGACTGGAGACAGGAAAACCGGTTAGGAATCCATTGCATTATTTGAAGCATAGACCTCATTAGGTCTGAACTACAGTTGTGGCATGTGGAAAAGAAAGATATGCTGGAATATGGTATTGGACAGGGGCTCAAGGTAGGGAAGAAGGCATAGATGACTCTGAGGTGTTACATCTTATGAAAGAATGACTAGTGAAAGCTGTGTTTTTCATCCTCAACTCCTAAGCATATTTGAGGCTAGAAGAAATGATGTTTGTTATTTTAGTCTCCAAGTTGTATCCGACTTTTTGTGACCCCCATGGACTGTATGCCACCAGGCTCCTCTGTCTGTGGGATTTCCCAGACAAGAATGCTGGAGTGCGTTACCATTTCCTTCTCCAGGGGATCTTCCTGACCCAGGGATCGAACCCATGTCTCTGCCTTGGCAGGCAGATTCTTTACCTTTGAGCCACCAGGAAAGCCCTAGAAGAAACAGAGTGCTTTAAAAAAAAAAAAACAGGAATATATCCCATAAGAAAAATACCTAGCAGTTACCAGGTTTTCCTCTGATGATTGAATTTTTCACAGGAGGGACCTGTGACTAATCATTTTTTAATGATCTAAAAGGGAAAATGATAGAAGTCATGAATCAAAGTTATAAAATAACTTTAAATATCTCATTGTAATAATTTCTTTAGATTCATATTAAGAAGTATTTATAACTGTAGTCAGAATAGCTTTTATGGATTTCCCCCAAAAGTCTAGATTTGATATACCTATGGACAGTTTATCCCTATCAGATTTTAGAACCTTTTCTACTTCTATTTTTAGAAGAATGCAGCTATTATTGAAGAGGAACTGAAGACCACAAAACGTAAAATGAACCTTAAAATTCAAGAGGTAAGGTAAAAAGGATGCTGAGGGGGTGGAGGGGGCATTGGAATTATAGAGGGGGAAGTCAAGAAAGTGAATAGAGTGAGAAGAAACCACTGAAGGAGAAAATGTGACTATTGGGAAGATTTTTAAGATATGCTGCTTGAAGTTATACCTGCGTTTATATGACATTAAGACTTCCTTTTACCTCAATAATGCCATAAAAACTGAAATAAAAAATAAGTGCTCTTTGAGTCAGGAGGGAACAGTAACCATGGAACTCATGCAGTTGCCCATCCACTAGAGTTAGTGGGCCCGTTCACACAAAGACCGTTCACATTAACTTAACGTTTAAAATAAAAAGCTTTTAATAAGTCTGCTCATCTAATTTTACCTTATAACTTTCAGTCTCTATTTAAGTAGATAACAGATTGGAATTATGAAGTAGGTGGCTACTAAAAGTTGTTAGACTAAAACTTTGCAGCTGAAAACAGTGGGAAGAGTCAGAATTACTAACTCAATATACCCTGAGAGTGTCCTAAAAACCTCAGTATTCCCTGACGGAATTATTGACATTATTCCAAATCAAAAGGATCAAATTATATTTAAAATATTCTGTTCTACAAAACAGAAATAGATACAGTATTTTAAAAATTATAAATTTTAGTGTGCTTAAGGTGGTAAGTGTAGCTATATCTGGAACATTCTCTTATGTGAAGTGCTTTATTTATCAGTAATTGCTGACAAAAGCATTATTGTTCATTGCTGGAATATATTGTTTCACATTAAAAAAATATTTTGGATATTTTAATAGACTTTCTTGAGCTGTTTTAAGTTTTTAGAAAAATTGCACATAGGCAGAGTTCCCATATACCCTTTCTCCCCACCTCCAGAGTTTCTGTTATTATTAACATTTTGTATTAGTCTGGTGCCTTTGATTTGTTATATTTGATTATGAACCAGAATTGATACATTATTACTCAGTCCACAGTTTAGATTGTTTCATTTTTTAATTTATTACAGTATACAAAAGAGTTTCACTTAACTGCCCTAAAAATACCCTCTGCTTTACACACTCATCACCACCACCCCTTTTTCCCAAGCACCTGGCAACTACCAATCTTTTCACTGTTTCTGTAGTTGGAGTCTTACAATATGTTGCCTTTTTGGACTGCTTTCTTTCCCTTATTTAGCATGTGTATTTAAATTCTCCATATCTTTTCATTGTTTGATAGATCATTTATTTTTATCACTGAAGAATAATCAATTGTCTGGACGTACCAAAGTTTATCCATTCACCTACTGAAGGATGTCTTGGTTCCTTCCAAGTTTAGCAGTCATGAGTAAAACTGCTATAAACATTCATGTGCGGGTCTTTTTTTGTTTTTTGGACATGTTATTAACTTGTTTGGATAAATACCAGGAGGATGATTGATGGATCATATGGTAAGCTTGTATTTAGGTGTCTAAAAAACTGCCAACCTGCCCTGCAATGACTGTACCATGTTGCGCTTCCACCAGCAATGAATGAGAGTTCCTATTGTCCTACATCCTCACCAGTGTTTTGAGTTTTTACCATTCTAATAGGTGTATGTATAGTGGTATTTTGTTTTAATTTTCAGTTCCCTGATGATGTGATATTTAGCATCTTTTCGTATGTTAATTTGCCATCTGTTTATCTTATTTGGTGAGGTATCTTAGACCATTTCCCCATTTTGCAGCTGGGCCTTTTTTTTTTTTTTTTAATCTTATTGTTGAGTCTTAGGACTTCCTTTTATATTTTGGATACCAGTCCTTTATCCATATGTGTTTTACAAATATTTTCTCCCAATCCATAGTTTATCTTTTCTCTTAACAGTGTCTTTTGCAGAGCAGAAGCTTTTCATTTTAATAAAGTTCAACTTACCACTTTTTTCATGGATTATACTTTTGGTAATTATATCTAAAATATTGCTTTAAACCCATAGTCACCTAAATTTTTCTGCAGTTTTATCTTTTAGAAGTTGTATAGCTTTGCATTTTACATTTAGGTTTTGAATTGCTAATTTTGTGAAAGGTGTAAAGTCTGTATCTAGATTCTTTGTATGAGTTTGTGTTTGTCCAGTGGATCCAACACCAATTTGTTGAAAAAACTATCCTTTCTCCATTGGATTGCCACTTAGCGATGTTTTTTATTGGGAAAAAAAATCTTAATTCTTGGTGCTGTGGTAAAATCTTAATTTTCGTTGAACTCGTTGAGGACCTGAAGGACTGTATGAGTCAAACACGAACATCTTGAGGGTATGTGGAGCAAGGAGGGTATATTCTGCTGGGGCTACCACACACTGCCATACACTAGGCTTAAACAATGGAAGTTTTTGTCTCACTGTTCTGGAGGCAACAAGTCCAGGATGAAGATATCAGCAGGTTGGTTCTCTCTTGAGTCCTTTCTCCCTGGCTTGCAGACGGCCGCCTTTTTCTCTGTGTCCTCACATGGTCTTTTTTCTGTGCACACATCCCTGGTGTCTCTGTGTACAGATTTCCTCTTATAAGGACACCAGTAATGTTGGATTAGGGCCCACCTCAGTGACCTCATTACTGAAATGACCCTTTAAAGGCTTTATCTCCATTATATGGTCATATTTTGAGATAGTGGGGTTATGGCTTCAACATATGAATTTTGGGGGGATATAGTTCAATCCATAACAGAGCTATACAAAGAATAGAGTAAATGCAGTATATATCTTTTCTAAGAGATAAATATATATATAAAATCTGATTCTGATAAACATGAAATAGATTAACTGATTGCCCTTAATAAAGCTTTAGGAATGAGTATCTCAGTAGTATAATTATCAGACAAAGATTCCTTTTGTAAGGCACTTAAATTCTATCTTGAGCAAATTGTACTGTATAATTTGATGTAGAGCTTAGAAGAGTATATGATGCTTCTCTTAAATTATAAAGCGGTTGTAATCTGATACTGAAATAGAACCTGAAAAGTACAGCCAAAAGCAAAAACCACAACTCATTCTTAAATAAAACTAATATTTAACTGATCATTGGTTAAGGAAGGAATTTTAAAACTTGAACAGGATTATTAAAAGCTCAGTTGGTTTGACTGTATAACAAGTAAAATCTTATACATGTAAATGTGCACAGACTGTCTCTTATACACATCTAGATGTGTATAAGAGACAGGTTAATAATCTACCTTTTAAAGAACTTTAAATGACTTTGAAAACCTCAAAATCAGTGGGCAAAGGATAAGCACAGTTCAGAAAATATGTGAAGAACTAATAACCATATTGGAAAATTTTAATCTCACTAGGAACCAAAGAAATGAAAAAAATATTAAGATATTGCTTTTTATTTATTAGATTAGCAAAGATTTAAGAATGTGATAATCTCTAGTGCTGATGACATTTATTCAGATACTACTGATAAGAAAGTAAGATTGGAAGAATAATTACAAAATGTATGAAAAGTCTAAAATAGTGTTTATACTTTTTAACCTAGTAATTCCTTTTGTAGGATTTATCTCAAGAAAATAATGAGAAATTCAGTGAAAGGTATATTCACAATCATGTTCAGTGGAGCAGTATGGAAGAGAAAGACACTGGAAATGCCCAGATGTTCAGTATTAGGTGTATGGTTAAGAAAGTCATAGAACATTTCCAAAACAGTCTGTCTTGTTAACAGTTTCATGTCAACATAGTTTTCATGTTTTTCACTTTTAAAAACTTTTTAAAAACTTTAAAATACACCATCCTTCAAGAAAACACATATAAATTACATATGTACAATGTAGAAAAGAGTTATAAAATAAACTCAAGTTGTCTTTACTGGGGTTTAAAAATAGAATTTCTTTCAGTTTAATGTCAGTTTATAAAAGGAATGCATGCATGCTCAGTTGCTGCAGTCATGTCTGACTCCTTGCGACCCCATGGACTGTAGCCCCCAGGCTCCTCTGTCCGTGGAGATTCTCCAGGCAAGAATACTGGAGTGGGTTGCCATGCCCTTCTCCAGGGGGCCTTCCCCACCCAGGGATTGAACCGGAGTCTCCTATGTCTCCTGCATTGGCAGGCGGGTTCTTGACCACCAGTGCCACCTTCAGTCTCCACTTAAATTGGAAAGAAGGAAAAAAAAAACTTAGCCTTCTTTGTATCTTTATCTGACTTGTAGTCATTTATGGATAGAAATAAGGTCAGTGTACCCAAATTCTTGAATGTTATTTTTGTCTGCTACTTAACAACTACTTCATTATTTGTTCTGATCTTTAAATTCTAAAAAAAAAAATCCAATACATAATTAAAACAGCTTTCAGAGAAATGTTTATAATATTATGGGATAAAAAATATATATATACACATATATAGATGAAGAAATCAAATTATAGAAAAATAGAGTTAAATACAGAAAATACATACACTAAGACATATTCGTGTTTTTCAAACTTCCAACATATTTTACACAGCAACAGCAGCATACACAGACGTTTCATGAAGCAGTACTCACTACTTGCTGTGTGCTCCAGTATTTTCTTTGTGTTCTTTTTTGCCCCCCTTTTCAAATGCTTCTTACAACTTACAAATGAGTCTGCAGTTTGGAAAACAGACTTACCTAGTAGGAAGGTGAGGGTAACAAATTTGACTCTGCATTTCTTAGAAAGTTAACCGTTAGGAAGAAACAAAACATGTTTTGGGGTAGTCATAAACATATGAAGAATGGGAATGAGATGGTATGTCTGTAAACTTTTCATGGTGACTTTGATCTTTGTTAAACTGCTGGGAAGTTCCCTTGGTCTCACCTAACTGCAGTGTTACTCTGTAGCTAAGGAGACAACTTTCCCAGGAGAAGCACCTACGGGAATCTCTTGAGAAATCTGGATCAGCCATGCTACTGAGAATACAAGAAATGGAAGCAACAGTGGAGGTGGAACGGAAACAGGTAGTGAGATTTTCTCTCCTTGTTTATGTTGGGGAAGTGAAACCAAAAGGGAAAAGCCAGTGTTTTGGCTACAAACCTATAGTTTTGCTAATTTCCTCTAGATATATTAAATTCTTTTCTTTAGTAATCTTCCATTAACATTCTTACTACGATTTAAAAAATTTTAGTCCAAAATAAGGACTCTGATGCCATTCAGTCCTATACTCTTACTTTATGAATGGGGAAGCAAAGGACAAAGAAGTTATTATGTGTCAGGGTTTATAGAGGTGAATTCTTAGCTCCTGGGAGGGAATCATTCCCCTACCACATACTCTGTGTTCCAGGAATTGATTTTGGAAGGTATTGCCCTACTCTCGTATTATATGTACATGATGTAGATAGAAAAGGATTAAACCGAGCTGACATTTGAAGCAAAGAATACCAGTAAGTCAAGTAATCAGGAACGTGTTTACATTGCTGTTTTCAGTTCTCATTATTTATTTTAGCATAATATTTTTGCCTCCAAAAGTTGTTATTTGAAGTACCTATATGTATGGCTCAAGATTGTAAAGAATCTGCCTGCAGTGCCAAAGACCCAGGTTTGATCCCTGGGTGGGAAAGATTCCTTGGAGAAGGGAATGGCCACCCACTCCAGTATTCTTGCCTGGAGAATTCCACAGACAGAGGAGCCTGTCAGGCTCTAGTCCATGGGATCGCGAAGAGTCAGACATGACCAAGTGTGTCACTCAAGTTCACTCACTCACTCATAAACACCCAAGGCAATCAGTTGCTTCAAATCCTAATACCTATAATTAGATTATGTAATGTTTATTATTTTAAGCAGTACTGTCCCTAACAGTGGAATTATTAAAAGGATTCTACTTAAGGAATTTGCAAACGATCTGTTATTGCTATAATTTATATTGCCGGTATAGAGGCCATTAACCACATGTGGTTATTTAAATTTAAATTAGTTAAAGGTTCAGTTCCTCACCCTGGCCACATTTTGAGTGCTCAGCAAGTTGGTCCTGAGCTGGTACCTGCTGTGTTGAGTGCACAGACGTCTCCTGGATGGCCCCACTGTAGGACACTGTACTCTGCTGAGATCTTGAACATAAAAACTCTGCTTTTTCCTCCAGTAACATTCAGAAAATCTGCTTTACACATGTGCTGTAAGATAGCTTAAAAGGAGGGTTTTTTTGCACAATTTCAGGTGCAAATTTTGCAGGAGAACTGCATTGCCCTCCGCGGTTCCATTCAGACCACCCAGGAACTACTGGCACAGGAGCAGCAGCAGAAAGGAGCGTTGGAGACTGCTTCCTCACAGCTCAAGTCTGACCTAGGTATGAAAACAGATGCTGGAAACTGCACTTCTGTTAGTTTGTTGAGATTTTGTGCAAAAGCTTTCAAGATTCCAAATTCTTGTAGTGGCCAGTGATACTGGTATTCCCACAGAATGTAAAAAATTGCTGACTTTCTTTCTATCCATGGCACTGAGGGGAAAAAACTAGAATTTGACCCTCTTAATTTTAAACTAATTATTTAGATTTTTACCAGGTTTATTTAATTGTTTGTGGACTTGGGACTGTTTGGGTTCTACAAGTCTAGATTGAATGTTGGGTTATAGAGTGCTAATAAGGGAATGAGGCCATTAATCCTTGCTGAGTTACTGATTCTAACCATTTATCATGTCAGACTCTCCATTCTTCAGGTTATCAGTCTATTTTGGTTAACTTATATTTGTAGAAATAGATGGTTGTAAGGTAGTATAGACAGCTTAGATTAACTCGTTTAACTTTTTTTTTTTTTTTTAAGAGTCCTTAAAGATGACAAAGCTAGAAAATGAAAGTGTCTTGCCTGGAGAATCCCAGGGACAGGGGAGCCTGATGGGCTGCTGTCTCTGGGGTCGCACAGAGTCGGACACAACTGAAGCAACTTAGCAGCAGCAGACTTGATCCCAGGGTGCTTGGAGACATGTTTCTTCCAATCCAACCTCCTTTATCAGACTGCTGTTTGTTAATATATAATTATAAAGGCAGTTCTCAAATAGATCTCCCTGAGGAAATCAGAGTTCCAGTGCAGTGCCTCACAAGTGAATAACCTTTCATGGATTAAATAGGGCTTTCACAAAAATTATCTCAGGTAATACACAAAACTACCTATACTTTGCAGAGTTACAGGATGAATAAACAGTGAAGTGAGGCCTAAACTGGATCTTCTAACTCCAAACCCAATGTTCTTGTCATTGCGGCTTCTACAGTGTGGCTGTAATGAGGGCGGGGAATACTGAAAGAGAAATGAAATTTTTTTAAAAAAAGAGCAAAGAATAATCCATTTAATGGTTTTACTTGCTGCTTTTAGCAGAAGGTACTCTTTTGCCATATAGTTGTCAAGTAGTGAATTATTCTGTGAAGTTCTCTCTGATAATGCCCCAGGATAAGTTTCTGTCTTCCTGTGATTGCATACTTACAAAAACACACATTACATTTTATGATACTAGGACAGTATGCCATTTGAGCCTTACAGCAAACTTGTGAGAAAGATAAAATATACCCCATTCTAAAGAAGAATAAAAAGATGTATATCGAAGGACCCCCAATAAATAGAATAGCTGGGACTAAAATACAGATCTTTCTGTTATATTAGGTGTCCTTCTGATTAAGTGATTTTTTAAAAATGTTTCTTTCTTGATAGATTAATGCTTTCCTTTTGAATTTTTAAAGAATATGTGAAAGACCGTTGAAAACATTAAGATTAGAACAACAGTAATTCAGACTAACATAAAGAAAAGGAGACCTGTCTCAATACCAACTATGTGCTTCATATTGAATAATAGATGTTTTACACACATGCAATTTTATTACTTAAAAATACAAATATTGCTAGTTATTATAACTAGATTAGTAAAAGGAATGCCTTTAGATATTTGCTTCAATGAATTTTAAAATGTACCTTTTTATTAGCAATAAACATGTATATATATGTGTGTGTATGTGTGTGTGCATGAATACATACACACTAAAGTGATTACATTGTTCTCCTAAATAGAATAAACTTTCCCCTTTGATTCTTTCTTTGAGTAGTGGAATTTCCAAGATAAATCATATAGTTTACCTTCTTGATCCTTCAGTTCAGTTCACTTGCTCAGTCGTGTCCAATTCTTTGCAACCCGATGAATTGCAGCACGCCAGGCCTCCCTGTCTATCACCAACTCCCGGAGTTCACCCAAACTCACGTCCGTCGAGTTGGTAATGCCAGCCAGCCATCTCATCTTCTGTCATTCCCTTCTCCTTCTGCCCCCAATCCCTCCCAGCATCAGTCTTTTCCAATGAGTCAACTCTTCTCATGAGATGGCCAAAGTATTGGAGTTTCAGCTTTAGCATCATTCCTTCCAAAGAAATCCCAGGGCTGATCTCCTTCGGAATGGACTGGTTGGATCTCCTTGCAGTCCAAGGGACTCTCAAGAGTCTTCTCCAACATAGTCTGACACTGTTTCCACTGTTTCCCCATCTATTTCCCATGAAGTGATGGGACCAGATGCCATGATCTTAGTTTTCTGAATGTTGAGCTTTAAGCCAACTTTTTCACTCTTCTCTTTCACTTTCATCAAGAGGCTTTTTAGTTTCTCTTCACTTTCTGCCATAAGGGTGGTGTCATCTGCATATCTGAGGTTATTGATATTTCTCCCGGCAATCTTGATTCCAGCTTGTGCTTCTTCCAGCCCAGGGTTTCTCATGATGTACTCTGCATATAAGTAAATAAGCAGGGTGACAATATACAGCCTTAATGTACTCCTTTTCCTATTTGGAACCAGTCTGTTGTTCCATGTCCAGTTCTAACTGTTGCTTCCTGATCTGCATATAGGTTTCTCAAGAGGCAGGTTAGGTGGTCTGGAATTCCCATCTCTTTCAGAATTTTCCACAGTTTATTGTGATCCACATACGTTAAATTAGAGTTTATTTAAAATAAGTCTTGGACTCATTTTCGAGAAGTGTACTTTTCCTGAGTATACGGTAAATGTGAATTTTTATGTGTTTTCTATTTTTTCTGGCTTTAAATACTTAAGTGACAAAACTAATAGATCTCTATGAATTTTCTGTGAAGCCAAATATTAATCTCAGAAGAGTTTACATCTTTTGGCTACTAGTATATCAAGGGATTCCCTGGTGGCTTGGTGGTAAAGAATCTGACTGCTAATGCAGGAGACTTGGGTTCCGTCCCTGGGTCAGGAAGATCGCCTAGAGAAGGAAATGCCAAACTGTTTCCCTATTTTTGTCTTTGGTTTTCTTTTCACTATATATACAGACTCTCTGAGTGGTTTCAAATCCGCCCCCCACCACCTCAAATCATCCTCCTGAGTTCCAGATGATATCTTACTGCCAACTAATCATCTATATTTAGATACCTTGCAAATACCTCAAGACACATGATGAAAGCTTTAAGTGTTGGAGTCACTATTACTCATTATATATCTCCCAAACCTGCTCCTTGCCCTGAATCCTCTGTTTGGTTAGATCCACTGTCCACTCCGCTGTCCAGGGGTGCACATTAGATAATTTTCTTTAATCATCTGTTGCCTTCACTGGTCAGTCCCCAAGTCCTGACAACCTTCTGCTTGCTCTTCTGCATTCCCATTGCCATTACTTTACAGCCAGCTTTCATTGTTTTACACTTTGGTTACTGCAACAGCTACTAAACTGATTTCCCTGTCTTTATGGAACCTTCATCAGATTAATCTAACAAACAGCTTTTGATCGTTTGCCTCTCCAGCTCGAAATCCCTCAGAAACTCGTGTATTATCTGTGTATTGAACAAAATGTGACCTCATTTACCATTGCATGTGACTGTGGACTAGTTTTCCATGATTTAGTTTCAAGTCTATAAAAACATGATAGAAATACTGGCGTTCTGCTTATTTCTGCAAAATACAGACTAAAAATCTTTTTTTTTTTTTGATGAAAATTTCTCAGGGGAAAAAATACCATGTGATTTCAATATAGTTGTAAGTTATTAACATCTTAGTTATGTGAACTTTTTGTCTTTAGTTTCTAGAGACGACATCATTTCCAAGTTGGTTGAAGAAAATAAGGTAAATTTAGAAGTGTAGAGTACAGAGGTTTTCTTTCATCTCTTCACTAAGTAATATTTCCTCATTCATGTTGGTTTATAGTCCTTCTGATTCTTCTAAAATCTTTATTAAAAGTTTCAGTGTATATGAGTTTATATCCAGAACTGTTATCAATTGGATATTATGAAATAATTTATTTCACGCAGATTATTCTAATTTGGGAAAAGGTAAATTGGCAAAAATAAGATGTATTTGCATTTTATACCTATTGTCAATGAACTGTAGTGAAGTTTTTTTAATAATATGTAACAAATTTCAGTCGTATCCGACTCTTTGTGACCCCATTGTAGCCTACCAGGCTCCTCCCTCCATGTGATTCTCCAGGCAAGAGTACTGGAGTGGGTTGCCATTTCCTTCTCCAGGGGATCTTCCCGACCCAGGGATCGAACCCAGGCCTCCCTCATTCTGGGCAGACGCTTTAACTCCTGAGCCACCAGGGAAGCTATGTTATATATTAACATAATATAATATATATAGTAACATTATATATATAATATAATATAGAATGTTATGTATAGAATTATATATATAATTAACCATTAATATATAATATAGAATGTTAATATAAACATTTTTATATAACTGAATATATAACATTTATATATAACTGAATAAATATATAACATATATAACGTTTATATATAACCAAATCACTAAAACTAACAATATTGTAAACCAGCTATACTTCAATTTTAAAAAGACATTTCATTAAAAAGATTTTTAAAGTCATTAAAATGATAAATTTTGTTACGTGTATTTTACTACAATAAAAAATAAAAGATAGAAATAAATGTTACTACTTTTATATCTTAAAATATTTCTAAATCGGTCTCACGGTGTAGATGTTATATGACATTTACATTTCTTGATGCTTCTTCTGGAAAACTAGAAAAGTGAAGGAAGAGGACTTAGACTTTGTTCATCCCCATTTGACTTAAGTACTGGTTAGGTAAACCATCCCACAACTCACATCCCTATCACCTTCCCTCATCTTAAAGGGAACATTTTTTTTTCACAGAATGAAGGCACTTTCTTCTGCTCCACAGGTATTCCTTGATGAAAATATCTTGGCCTACTTATAATTTGAAAAGATCCTTGCATCTGTTTCTTTGAAATAATAAGATGTTACTGCTACTTGGAAGAAATGTATATGTAATTAAACTAACAAATATTTCATCTTAGTATAGTTTTCTTGACATATGAATACTAGGTAAATACCAAGGTTTATTTTCTCTAATTCAGATTTCTAGGCAAATTCTTTCTAATTGGGATCCCAGTATGAAAATATTTTTAATCTTTTTGATAACTTATAAATAGAAGTTTGGCAGTTGAGGATACCAAAATTTTAAAAAGTCCTTTTCTATGTATATCATTAGAACTTGAACTGGTACTGGCCACAGTACAGAACGGGTATTTTGATAGAGGTATATGTAATAACTCTTACACATAGAAAATGAGAAATTTTTTTTTCCCCTATAGAATATACAGATGTCTTTCAATAAGGAACATGAAGGAAATGCATATTTGAGGTCTGAAATAGTATCTCTTCGTGAAGCATCAGAAAAGGCACGGGTAAATCTTCCCATTTCTCAATGTTTAGATGTTAATTTTGTTCAGTTAAGTAACCAAGAATAATCCTGGTTACATAAATTCATACCATTGCCATCATCTAAAATTTTTATTTCCTTAAGATTTGTTTCATTTATGAAGCATCATCAAATTAACTTCAGTTCCCATTTAGGAATTCTCTAAATTCCTGTGATAGGTAGGTATCTGAGATACACTGTTATATCATTCACTAGTCTATACTTTGTGTGCTAATTTACTTATCAAATATATACCTTTTATTTCCCCCGTTGAACTTATAAACAGTTCAGTGCCAAGGGCTATGTCTTACTGTCTCTTTGTGTCGTCTTTGTCAAAGCACAGTAAGAACCTAATAAATAATTGCTGATACTGGAGGTGTATGAAATCATTTAATGTGGGATGGTGGTCCCCAAATTCAGCTAATTTTTTGTGGATATGCATGTGTATGGAGAGGAGTCACCACCTATACAGGATACCATGTTATTTCTCATAGGGCCCAATGAAATAGTGTTGATCAATTGAAAGAACTTTTTATTAGTACAATTTTAACTTTTTGTTAGTACAATTTCAGTGTTAGGATCATAGTGTTGCTATGCACTTAAAGAAAATACAAAATGTGTCCTTTCATAAAATAGTGATAACAATAACTACTGATGTGTTCAGTCACAAAGTCATCTCTGACTCTGTGACCCCATGGATTGCAGCACCCCAGGCTTCCCTGTCCTTCGCTATCTCCTGTAACTTGCTCAGACTCATGTCCGTTGAGTCAGTGATGCCATCCAACCATCTCATCCTCTAGCATCCCCTTTTTCTCCTGCCCTCCATCTTTCCCAGGATCAGGGTCGTTTCCAATGATTGGGCTGTTTGCATCAGGTGGCCACAATATTGGAGCTTCAGCCTCAGCCTCAGTCCTTCCAGTGACTATTCAGGGCTGGTTTCCTTTAGGATTGACTGGTTTGATCTTGCTGTCCCAAGGGACTGTCAAGAGTCTTCTTCAGAACCACAGTTTAAAAAGCATCAGTTCTTAGGTGCTTAGCCTTCTTTATGCTCCAGCTCTCTACTACTGCTCTTACTATAAATGATAGTTAAGATTTACCAAACCCATACTGTATACTATGTTACTAACAAATTGTAGTCCTCTCAATAGCACTACTACAGAAACTTTTTTCTCATTTTAAAGGTAAGAAAGCTGAAATACAGAGAGGTTTAATAATATAACTAATAAATGACACAGTTGGAATTTGAGCCCAGCAATCTAACTCTAAAGAAAATTAGCTATTTCTTTTCAAAGAGTAAGAATTCTCCTCTGTCTCACCTCTCAAGTGTTCCTCAATGAATAGTTCGTATGTCTGGTTATAACTTTAAAATGTTCCTTAGTGTATTTCTATCCACTTTGCTATACACACTACTTATGATGCTGTCCACATAGTCTTTCATCTATCTCTCCTTTCTTGTTACTAATTTTTGAAGGTTTCTTCTATTAATTCTTCAGAGTTATTTGCCCAATCCTTAAAGAACTTGTATATTAAAACATAAGATCCTTACCAAATATACTTTGCAAAAATAACTGAGAATTAAGATAAATATTTTCCATAGGAATACAAGTTTAAAAATACCAAATGGACAAAAGAATTATAAACTAACTACATGTTTAATAGATGTGTTGCTCAAAAGACTTCATTTTGGAAGATTAATCCTGTGAAATGGTACAGTCATCTGTATTTTGCTTTTTTGAATACTGTAATTGGTGATGAAGGAGCTTAGCTATTTTGTGTTATCAGCTAAATAATTCTAAAAACTCATCATCCAGTTTTGGGAATGGATTTGTATAACATTGACCATGCATCTACATTGTAAATCCCATTCTGTAGATATCTTGCTCCAGTTGACCAGCATGCAAAATGCAAAAGAACAAAAGACTGGTTAACTGCCAGATGCTTCAGTTCTACCAAATCAACAAATTTGTCCTTTTAATTTAGAATTACTTAGGATGGTGATTCCAAATATTTGAAAGTATTTTATAATTAAATATCCATTGGGTTAAATAAAGTTCACATATATGGTGAAATAATACTGTGAAATACTATGTAATTATAAAAAGAATGATGCATAAGTAAAAAGAATTATTTATTGGAGAGATCTGTGATTTGCTATATATGTTGTCTTAGATTTTGAATGACCAACTGACCAGAAAGTGTTCAGAATTGAGCAGCATGCTTCAGACTGTTAAAATGGAAAATACCAGAATCATTGCTGACCACCAAGCCATTCTGCAGGTATTTATTTTTATTTTTTTGGTAATAGTAAAAGATGCTTATTTGTTTCCATAATCAATAGCCAGATAAAAAATGTAATAACAATTGCAAGCCATAATGGAAACATGATTAAACTAACAATATAAAATAATTACATACAATTTGGGGGAGTCAAGCAGAGTTATGTGCACATGTTTTCTTCCACCCAGTGTCCTTTGGTTAGTGCATTTAATCCATTTACATTGAAGGTAATTATCGATATGTATGATCTTGTCTGGGCTTCCCTGGTGGCTGAGAGGTTAAAGCGTCTGCCTGCAATGTGGGAGACCCGGGTTCGATCCCTGGATCGGGAAGATCCCCTGGAGAAGGAAATGGCAACCCCCTCCAGTATTCTTGCCTGGAGAATACCATGGATGGAGGAGCCTGGTAGACTACAGTCCACGGGGTCGCAAAGAGTCGGACACGACTGAGCGACTTCATTCATTCATTCATTCATGATCTTGTTACCATTTTCTCAATTGTTTGGGGTTTATTTTCTGTAGATCTTTTCCTTGTCTTGTGTTTCCTGCCTGGAGAAGTTCCTTTAGCATGTGTTGTAAAGCTAGAATTCTCTTAACTTTTGCTTGTCTGGAAAGCTTGTCTCCATCAAATCTGAGAGTCTTGCTGGGTGGAGTATTCTTGGTTGTACGTTCTTCCCTTTCATGACTTTAAACATATTGTAGCATTCCCTTTTGGCTTGTAGGGTTTCTGTTGAGAAATCAGCTGATAATTTGATGGGAGTTCCCTTGTATATTATTTGTCGTTTTTCCCTTGTTTCTAATATTTTATCTTTGTCTTAAATTTTTGTCAGTTTGATTACTATGTGTCTTGGTATTTTCCTCCCTGCATTTATCGTGATGGGGACTCTCTGTGCTTCCTGGACTTGATTGACTATTTCCTTTTGCATGTTAGGGAAGATTTCAGCTGGTACTGCTTCAAATATTTTCTCACGTCCTTTCTCTCTGTGTTGGTGAGAGAGAGCATTTAATGTTGTCCCAGAGGTCTCTGAGGCTGTCTTCCTTTTTTCTTTTTTTTTCTTTTTTCTGTATTCTGTTCTGCAGCACTGATTTCCACCATTCTATCCTCCAAGTCATTTATCCATTCTGCCTGTTACTCTGCTATTGATTCCTTCTAGTGTGTTTTCATCTCTGTTGCCTGTTCTTTAGTTCTTTTAGGTCTTTACTAAACATTTCTTGCATCTTCTCCATTGTTTTCCTGATATCCTGGATCATGATCACTATCATTGTTCTCAATTCTTTTTCTGGAAGGTTGCCTATCTCCATTTTATTTAGTTGTTTTTCTGCCATTATATCTTGTCCCTTCATCTGGAACGTAACTTTCTGCTTTTTCATCCTGATTAACTTTCTGTAATATGAATTTTGTTCTATCTGATGTGGGCTTGTGGTTCTTCTTGCTTCTTCAGTCTGCTCTCTGATGGAGGAGGCTAAGAGGCTTGTTAAGCTTGATGATAGGAGGGACTGGGTCTTGCTCTGGTGAGCAGGACCATGCTCAGTTCAGTTCAGTCGCTCAGTCATGTCCAACTCTCTGTGACCCCATGCAGCACGCCATGCTTCCCTGTCGATCACCAACTCCTGGAGCTTATTCAAACTCATGTCCATTGAGTCGGTGATGCCATTCAATCATCTCATCCTGTGTCATCCCCTTCTCCTCCGACCTTCAATCTTTCCCAGCATCAGGGTCTTTTCCAATGAGTCAATTTTTCACATCAGGTGGCCAAAGTATTGGAGTTTTTGCTTCAGCATCAGTCCCTCCAATGAATATTCAGGACTGATTTCCTTTGGGATTGACTGGTTTTATCTCCTTGCAGTCCAAGGGACTCTCAAGAGTCTTCTCCAACACCTCAGCATCAGGGTCTTTTCCAATGAGTCAATTTTTCACATCAGGTGGCCAAAGTATTGGAGTTTTTGCTTCAGCATCAGTCCCTCCAATGAATATTCAGGACTGATTTCCTTTGGGATTGACTGGTTTTATCTCCTTGCAGTCCAAGGGACTCTCAAGAGTCTTCTCCAACACCACAGTTCAAAACCATCAATTCTTCAGCGCTCAGCTTTCTATATAGTCCAACTCTCATGTCCATACATGACTACTGGAAAAAACATAGCTTTGACTACATGGACCTTTGTCGGCAATGTAATGCCTCTGCTTTTTATTATGCTGCCTGGTTGGTCATAAGTTTTCTTCCAAGGAGCAAGCATCTTTTAATTTCCTGGCTGCAGTCACCATCCGCAGTGATTTTGGAGCCCCCCAAAATAAACTCACTGTTTCTACGTGTATTTGCCATGAAGTCATGGGACCGTATGCCATGATCTTAGTTTTCTGAATGTTGAGTTTTAAGCCGTTTTTTTCCACTCTCCTCTTTTACTTTCATCAAGAGGCTCTTTAGTTCTTCGCTTTCTGCCATAAGGGTGGTGTCTCTGAATATATGAGGTTATTGACATTTCTCATGGCAATCTTGATTCCCACTTGTGCTTCATCCAGGCCAGCATTTCATGTGATATAGTCTGCATAAGTTAAATAAGCAGAGTGACAATATACAGCCTTGACGTACTCCTTTCCTAGTTGGAACCAGTCTGTTGTTCCATGTCCAGTACTAACTGTTGCTTCTTGACCTTCACACAGATTTCTCAAGAGGCAGGTCAGGTAGTCTGGTATTCCCATCTCTTCAAGAATTTTCCAGTTTGTTGTGATCCACACAGTCAAAGGCTTTGGTGTAGTCAATAAAGGCAGAAGTAGATGTTTTTCTGGAACTCTCTTGCCTTTTCTATGGTCCAGTGGATGCTGGAAATCTGATCTCTGGTTCCTCTGCCTTTTTGAAATCCAGCTTGAACATTGGAAGTTCACGGTTCATGTACTCTTGAAGCCTGGCTTGGAGGATTTTGAGCATTACTTTACTAGTGTGTGAGATGAGTGCAATTATGTGGTAGTTTGAACATTCTTTGGCATTGCCTTTCTTTGGGATTGGAATGAAAACTGACCTTTTCCAGTCCTGTGGCCACTGCTGAGTTTTCCAAATTTGCTGACATATTGAGTGCAGCACTCTCACAGCATCATCTTTTAGGACTTGAAATACCTCACTTGGAATTCCATCACCTCCACTAGCTTTCTTTATAATGATACTTCCTAAGAACCACTTGACTTTGCATTCCAGGATGTCTGGCTCTAGGTGAGTGATCACACCATCGTGGTTATCTGGGTCATGAAGATCTTTTTTGTATAGTTCTTCTGTGTATTCTTGCCACCTCTTCTTAATATCTTCTGCTTCTGTTAGGTCCATACGATTTCTGTCCTTAATTGTGCCCATGTTTGCATGAAATGTTCCCTTGGCATGTCTAATTTTCTTAAAGAGATCTCTGGTCTTTCCCATTCTATTGTTTTTCTCTATTTCTCTGCATTGATCACTGAGGAAGGCTTTCTTACCTCTCCTTGCTGTTCTTTGGAACTCTGCAATCAAATGAGTATATCTTTCCTTTTCTCCTTTGCTTTTCGCTTCTTTTCTTTTCTCAGCTATTTGTAAGACCTCCTCAGACAACCATTTTGCCTTTTTTGCATTTCTTTTTCTTGGGAATGTTCTTGATCACTGCCTCCTTTACAGAGTCATGAACCTCTGTCCATAGTTCTTCAGTCACTCTGTCTGTCATATCTAATCTTGAATCTTTTTGTCACTTCCATTGTATAATCATAAGGAATTTGATATAACTCATACCTGAATGGTCTAGAGGTTTTCCCTTCTTTCTTCAACTAAGTCTGAATTTGGCAATAAGGAGTTCATGATCTGAGCCACAGTCAGCTTCCCGTCTTGTTTTTGCTGACTGTATAGAGCTTCTCCATCTTTGGCTGCAAAGAATATAATCAATCTGATTTCAGTATTGACCATCTAGTGATGTCCATGTGTAGAGCCTTCTCTTGTGTTGTTGGAAGAGGGTGTTTGCTATGACCAGTGTGTTCTTGTGGCAAAACTCTATTAGCCTTTGCCCTGCTTTATTTTGTACTCCAAGGCCAAATTTGCCTGTTACTCTAGGTATCTCTTAACTTCCTACTTTTGGAATCCAGTCCCCTATAATGAAAAGGACATCTTTTTTTAGTGTTAGTTCTAGAAGGTCTTTTAGGTCTTCATAGAACCGTTCAGCTTCTTCAGCACTACTGGTTGGGGCATCAACTTGGATTACTGTGATACTGAATGGCTTTCCTTGGAAACTCACAGAGATTATTCTGTCATTTTTGAGATTGCATCCAAGTACTGCATTTTGGACTCTCTTGTTGACTATGAGGGCTACTCCATTTCTTCTAAGGGATTCTTGCCCATAGTAGTATATATAATGGTCATCTGAGTTAAATTCTCCCATTCCAGTCCATTTTAGTTCACTGATTCCTAAAATGTCAATGTTCACTCTTGCCATCTCCTGTTTGACCATTTCCAATTTACCTTGATTCATGGACCTAACATTCCATGTTCCTATGCAGTAGTGACTTAGCAGCAGCAGCAGCATGCAGTAGTGCTCTTTACAGCATCAGACTTTACCTCCATCACCAGTCACATCTGCAAGTGGGCGTTCTTTTTGGTTTGTCTTCGTCTTGTCATTCTTTCTGTAGTTGTTTCTCCACTGTTCTACCGTAGTATATTGGACATCTGCCGACATGGGGAGTTCATCTTTCAGTGTCCTATCTTTTTGCCTTTTCATACTCTTCATGGAGTTCTCAAGGCAGGAGTACTGAAGTGGTTTGCCATTCCCTTCTCTAGTGGACCAAATTTTGTGAGAAATGTGTCTGCTCAGTAAAGCTTTAATCCAGTTATCTTCTGATGGCTGGGGTTGTAGTTTGGCCTGAGGCAACCCAGCCCTGGTGT
The DNA here is from genome assembly GCA_006410635.1 of Cephalophus harveyi. Classification (NCBI taxonomy): domain Eukaryota; kingdom Metazoa; phylum Chordata; class Mammalia; order Artiodactyla; family Bovidae; genus Cephalophus; species Cephalophus harveyi. The sequence continues at coordinate 453,801 of SJYT01014844.1, read as the reverse complement.
CTAAGGGTCTATAGTAGGATTAATGGTGACCTCCAAGAGGACTAACCCAAGGGGGACCTTCCAGGACTGCTGCTTCCAGTGACTCTGTCCCTGCAGTGAGCTCCTGCCAACCCACACCTCCACAGGAGACCCTCCAACACTAGCAGGTAGTTTTGGTTCAGTCTCCTGTGGGGTCACTGCTCCTTTCCTCTGGGTCTTGGTGTATGTACTATTTTGTTTGTGCCCTCCAAAACTGGAGTCTCTGTTTCCGCCCCCCCGTCCTGTGAAAGTCCTATAATCAAATCTCGCTGGCCTTCAAGGTCAGATTCCCTGGGGATTCCTAATCTCTTTGTTGGATCTCCAGGCTGGGAACTCTGATGTGGGGTTCAGAACCTTCACAACAGTGGGAGAACTTCTTTGGTATTATTGTTCTCCAGTTTATGGTTGCCCACCTGGTGAGTATGGGATTTGATTTTTATCGTGACTGCACCCTCCTACCGTCTCGCTGTGGCTTCTTTGTCTTTGGACATGGGGTATCTTGTTTTGGTGGGTTCCAACGTTCTCCTGTAGACGGTTGTTCAACAGCTAGTTGCTATTTTGGTGCTCTCGCAGGAGGAGATGAGTGCATGTCCTCCTACTCTGCCATTTTGAACTGGAAGTTCTGCTCATTCTTTAAGACTCACTGTGATACAGAAGCTTGATCGCTCCAATCAGAAAAGATCAGTTTTGTCTTTCAATTTTTACTCCTAGGACACTAAGCAGACTATAATCACAAGGTTCTCTCGCTCTTTTTTTTTCCCCAGCATACTTATATACCAAGCATTGTGCTAAGGATTACATATATTACCTCCTTTAATCCTAGCAGCTGTTACGTAAAGGGATATTTGCCATCCTTATTTTACAGATAATAAAAAAGCTTAGAGAAGTTAATCAACTTGTCCAGAATCACCCAGCTAATATGGGATGAAGCAGATATAAATCTAGGTTTGACCCCAGACTTGGTGTTTAATAATTTGTTATGTTGCCTTTTATTCTGCATTCTGTAGTAGTAGTTTATGTGTATGACTCATTGCCTGTACTACCTTGTGTTCTTCCTAGGACACTGTCTTATGTGTCTTTGTTATTACCCATAGTGCTAAGCATATTTTGCAACTAACAGATACTCGATAAATATTTTTCATTTTTTCAAACATTGTGTGTTTACCCCATGTAAGTATTGTTATGATACTAGATGTGGATAGAATTATGGTAGTGAACAAGACAAATCCCTACTTTCATGAAATTTACCACTTAGTAGACTGAATATTGTGACTTATATACATAACACTTTAATAAACATTTTAAAACCTTGGAATATGACACAAGTGAGATCCCATTTTATCAAGTATGAAGCTATGAGGATTTGCCTTGTAATCAATATTGTTCAAAACAATGTATTTTAAAGTATGCTTACAAAAGCAATTATTAGCATGTACTATATTTATAAAAGCTTTATAAATTGTGGATAGAGGGAGTATGCATAAAAATGGTAAGCCAGACAAAAATTAATTGTGCAAAACGGTTACAGACTTCTGCTCTCACAGTATCTGAGCACAGTTTCAGATACTGTCAAAAGAATTTACACTAAACTGTGAAACATGATTGTCCCTGGAAAGTGGAATTATTTGGAAGAGGTGTGGAGGAGTTAGAGGTGGAAGAATTTTTTTACTTTGTATACATTGATACTGTCTTACTTTTTAAAGTATAGTACCGGTATTTCACATGAAATTTAAGGGGCAGAGGCAGCTCCAGGAAAAACTCCCAAAATATCCCCACATGACAGTTTAAGGAGCTGGGCTGGCTTGAGTAGTGAATGTCATTCCTGGGTGGATGCAGGCACTCTTCACAAAAGGTCAGCAGCTGGAGCAGCTGGAGGTATATGGATTCTTTTGGGAGGTGGCTAGACTATGCTGGACCTATTAGATCTTCAAGAAGGGCAACATTTCTTCAAGCATCTCTGGAGAATTTGGAGTTCTAGATATATGGATGAACTCTTTCCTTCCATAGAGGGTATTGCTGGCTCACAGACCACGCTTGAAGGAGGTGTACTCGCACTTGGACCTCTCTGAAGGATTTTATGGCACTTGTGGAAAGCAGGGCGGAGACGACAGATCCTACGTAGACCTGGCTTTGGGCCGAAACAGAACACTTTAATGCCCCAGTGAGTGTGCAGCCCGGTGAATGGAGAAGTCTTGAAGCTACTGTAAAAATAAAACTGAAAATCAGAAGCAGGAGACTTAAGTCCAAATCCTGAGAACATCAGAGAACTCCTGACTCCAGGGAACATTAATAGATAGGAGCTCATCAAACGCCTCCATACCTACACTGAAACCAAGAACCACCCAAGGGCCAACAAGTTCCAGAGCAAGACATACGCAAATTCTCCAGCAACACAGGAACACACCCCTGAGCTTCAAAATACAGGCAGCTCAAGTTACTCCAAAACCATTGACATCTCATAACTCATTACTGGACACTTCATTGCACTCCAGAGAGGAGAAATCCAGCTCCAGCAACCAGAACTCCGACACAAGCTTCCCTAACCAAGAAACCTTGAGAAGCCACTGATACAACCCCATCCACAGTGAGGAAACTCTATAATAAAGAGAACTCCACAAATTGCCAGAATACAGAAAGGCCACCCCAAACGCAGTAATATAACCAAGATGAAGAGACAGAGGAATACCCAGCAGGTAAAGGAACAGGAGAAAAGCCCAGCAAACCAAACACAAGAGGAAGAGATAGGGAATCTACCTGATAAAGAATTCCGAATAATGATAGTGAAAATGATCCAAAATCTTGAAATCAAAATGGAATCACAGATAAATAGTCTGGAGACAAGGATTGAGAAGATGCAAGAAAGATTTAACAAGAACCTAGAAGAAATAGAAAAGAGTCAATATATAATGAATAATGCAATAAATGAGGTCAGAAACACTCTGGAGGCAACAAATAGTAGAATAACGGAGACAGAAGATAGGATTAGTGAAATAGAAGATAGAATGGTAGAAATAAATGAATCAGAGAGGAAAAAAGAAAAACGAATTAAAAGAAACGAGGACAATCTCAGAGACCTCCAGGACAATATGAAACGCTCCAACATTTGAATTATAGGAGTCCCAGAAGAAGAAGACAAAAAGAAAGACCATGAGAAAATACTTGAGGAGATAATAGTTGAAAACTTCCCTAAAATGGGGAAGGAAATAATCACCCAAGTCCAAGAAACCCAGAG
>SJYT01014844.1:405793-441175 GCA_006410635.1 Cephalophus harveyi | reverse complement strand
ATCCAAAAGTCCACAAGCAATAAATGCTGGAGAGGGTGTGGAGAAAAGGGAACCCTCTTACACTGTTGGTGGGAATGCGAACTAGTACAGCCACTATGGAGAACAGTGTGGAGATTCCTTAAAAAACTGCAAATAGACCTGCCTTATGACCCAGCAATCCCACTGCTGGGCATACACACCGAGGAAACCAGAATGGAAGGAGACACGTGTACCCCAATGTTCATTGCAGCACTGTTTATAATAGCCAGGACATGGAAGCAACCTGGATGTCCATCAGCAGATGAATGGATAAGAAAGCTGTGGTACATATATACTATGGAGTATTACTCAGCCATTAAAAAGAATACATTTGAATCAGTTCTAATGAGGTGGATGAAACTGGAGCCTATTATACAGAGTGAAGTAAGCCAGAAAGAAAAACACCAATACAGTATACTGACACATATATATGGAATTTAGAAAGATGGTAATGATAACCCTATGTGCGAGACAGCAAAAGAGACACAGATGTATAGAACAGACTTTTGGACTCTGTGGGAGAGGGAGAGGGTGGGATGATTTGGGAGAATGGTATTGAAACATGTACACTATCATGTAAGAAATGAATCACTTCTAGGTTGGATACAGGATGCTTGGGGTTGGTACACTGGGATGACCTAGAGAGATGATATAGGGAGGGTGGTGGGAGGGGGGTTCAGGGTTGGGAACTCATGTACACCTGTGGCAGATTCATGTCAATGTATGGCAAAACCAATACAGTAATTTAAATTAAAAAGAGAAAAAAAATTAAAAATATATAGTACCATATTGAAATTTTAAATTACCAAAATATACCTAATATAGTTCTGTATCCAAAAATTTGTTCATGTTAGGAATCGTATAATTTTTGCAGCAAGCTGGGTAAATGATGCACCGTGATTTTTGGCACGAAGAGCTGTAAAGTGATAAAATTGTGGTCAAGTCAGGGTAGGGACAAAGAGAAAACTGGACATTAAGATAAATTCTTTCAAAAAGAGGTTTTATTTATATAAATTAAATTTTACTTTTGTAAGTGTCAGTATCTTTGATTAGTTATTTAGAATGATATCCTATCAAATGACTTCTGGCTTCTCAGCTTTTAATATTACTTCTAACACTCAGGAAGAACAGAAAATGATGACACAGACATTTCAAGAACAAAACTTACTGCTGGATGCAGCCCATGCCAGTATCACAAGTGAGCTACAGACTGTTCAGAATGAAAAAACACAACTCCAAGTGCATCTGTAAGTAAATTGTAGGCAACTTCTGTGTTTTTTGCTTTTGCACTTGTATTTCGTATCTTTAATGCAAAGGTTTTGATTCTGCATTTGCTGGGCCAGCCACAGAAATAAAGACAGTGCTCTCATGGAACTAATTTTGTTAGAACATTTTGGTAATTGCTCTCAGGCAGGAGATAAGTTCTATAAGAACATTTAGTCATAAAGAAGAGCTCTCATTTAGCTTTCATATCTCCTTGTTCTCTTTCTGCAGGGACCATTTAATCCTTGAGCATAACCAATGTATCCAGAAAGCACAAGAGGCTGAGAAGAGGGCAACAGTCCAGAAAGAGCTGCTAGAATCCACTATTGCAAGACTGCGAGGTGACCTGGAAGCATCAATGCAAGAGAAGAAGGCTCTGCTAGAGGAGAAAGACAGACTTCAGAAAGAGGTAGGTGGAGGCAGATTTGTTACCTCCTGGTTGTGGGCGGTGGTCTTGTTTTAAAATTGTATTTTAAGTGCAAAAGACAAGAAAAGAAATACAACCCAGATGGAGTTTGTCTGAGTTACCCATGAAATAAGTCTTTGAGTGGGTAATCTATGTCTTTTAGTCATGTGAGTAGTCTGTGCCAAATAGTATACCCTTACATAGCATTAGTGAGCGTTTACTAACCATTCACACATCCTCATGTTAGTTAAGGGGTCAGATTTTAAAAATCAATTTTCCCCAAAGGGAGTGGGACAGTGCAGCAGAAACAGTGTAAGGGGAAACAGCCCTGTCTTCCTAGTTAGGAAGGAACCAGCAGAGTCTGACATGCAGACCTGTCTTTCTAATTTCAGGGCTATTTGTGAAGTCTGCTCTGCCTCAGAGACTCCCTGAGTGGCCCCTTTTCTGAGAGGATGTGCTATCTCTGCAGTGTAGGTATTAACTCACATGCAGGGTGTGTCTGCTATGGTAGAGCCTGTCAACTGTTTTTAAAAGACTGGTTTCCTTTTTTCCCCCCTTCTTGGGCAGGTTAATAAAACAGAGAAAGAAGTAGCAGAAGAAAAATGCAACTTGGAAAAAGAATTAGCTAAAAGCAAGGTATTCCACGTTTTCTTTCTTTTTGTGTCATTATGTTTTATTTCCTTCTGTATTGCTGCCTGCTGTATCAGCTTATCTTAGTGAGGAGACAGCTTATATTGTTGAATAGCAAAATGTAGGGGAGAAGAGAAGCTACGAACCTGGATGCCCTCAGAGCACTTCAGTCACTTGAGCCTAAGGCTGCTTCTGGGAAAGGATTGCTTGTTGAGCGTCTTGTGTTTGCCAGTGAATCATCACTGCCTCTGATCCTAGTGTTCACCAAGCAGTTTAGCTAGGAAGACTCCCAAGAGTGAGCTCATGGGCCTATGGGTAGCAGAGGGATGATTGCTGACAGTGCTTTTTTTTTTTAAATAAAGCTAATTTAGGCTTATTAGTTCTTGCAGTTTTGTGAGATACCCCTTTCTAGGTATTAAGGTAGAATGGCCAGGGAAACTAATATAGTCCTTATCGAAATAGAGCAAAAAAAAAAAAAAAAAGCAACTTTAAAACATTGCTATTTGCATTTCAGAATTTAAGAGAGTAAGGATTATGTAGCGTTGTCATCTGGAGTATATCTGGAGCCAAGGACTATTAGGCCACCCTACTCAATAAAACCAGGAACAGGTGTCAGATACAGTCGTCAAGCCTTGATTGTTCGGCTTCTGGCTCAACTAAATAGCATTCATATTACCTACCATATATGTGAACTTTCTAAAAAACTAATTTTTATTTATCTTTGGCCATGCTGGGTCTTCATTGCTGTGCAGGCTTTCCTCAAGTTGCAGTTGAGTGGAGGCTACTCTCTAGTTGGGGTGCATGGGCTTCCCATTGCAGTGGCTTCTCTTACTGCAGAGCACAGGCTCTAGGCACACAGGCTTGGGTAGGTGTGGCTCCTGGGCTCTAGAGCACAGGTTCAGTAGTTGTGGAACATGGGCTTAGTTGCTCTGCAGTATGTGGGATCTTCACAGCTTGGAGACTGAACCTGTGTCTCCCACATTAGCAGGTGGATTCTTGACCACTGAGCCACCAGGGAAGATGCATCTATGTGAACTTTTAGTTTAAGAACTACAGAAAGGAAAAAAGCTAAATTCTGTACTGGAGCTCCAAGACAGTTCACCAAGCTGGCAATACCTTCTGTGGTTTACTCACTCATGTCCAGTGATTCAAAAACAGTCCACCCAAAAGATCTTTAAATAAAGCTGACTTCCTGTGGCTAGGATTTTGCTGGTGTCAATGTGGCCTCAATATGCTTTTTAAATTTTGGAAAATTGGTGGATACAAAATTCTAGTGAATATTTCATGGCTGTGGTGAATGGCTATTTATGATTACAACATAACATTATTATTTTGCTTGTCTGATTTCATTTGTCTTAATGTAGACTAAGTATATGTTCATGGGGCTGAAATATTATACTTTCTTGTTTGCTGTTGTTCAGTCAGCAAGTTGTGTCCAACTCTTCACAACTCCATGGACTGCAGCACGCCAGGCTTCCCTGTCTCTCACCATCTCCTGGAGATTGCCCAAGTTCATGTCCATTGAATCGGTGATGCCATTCAACCATCTCATCCTCTGTCATCCTATTCTCCTTCTGCCTTCAGTCTTTCCCAGTATTAGGGTATTTTCCAGTGAGTCAGCTTTTGGCATCAGGTGGCCAAAGCCTTAGAGCTTCAGCATCAGTCCTTCCAAAGAATATTCAGGGTTGATTTCCTTTAAGATTGACTCTCCTTGATGTCCAAAGGGACTCTTCAAGAGTCTTTTCCAGCACCACGGTTCAAAAGCATCACTTCTTCGGCACTCTGCCTTCTTTTGGGCTTCCCTCATAGCTCAGTTGGTAAAGAATCTGCCTGCAATGCAGGAGACCCAGGTATCAAACCTGAGTCTGGAAGATCTCCTGGAGAAGGAAATGGCAGCCCACCCCAGTATTCTTCCCTGGAAAATCCCATGGACAGAGGAAGGCTATAGTTCATGAGTTCTCAAGAGTAGGACATGACTTAGCGACTGAACCATCACTACCGCCTTCTTTATGGTCCAGCTCTCACAAGCATCTGTGACTACTGGAAGGATCATAGCCTTGCCTATATGGACCATTGTCGGCAAAGTGATGTCTTTGCTTTTTAACACACTGTCTAGGTTTGTCATAGCTTTCCTGCCAAGAAGCAGTGACCTTCTAATTTCACGGGTGCTTGCACCATCCACAGTGATTTTAGAACCTCAAAAGAGGAAATCTGTCACTGCTTCCACCTTTTCCCCTTCTGTTTGCCATGAAGTGATGGGACTGGATGCCATGATCTTAGTTTTTTCAATGTTGAGTTTTAAAGCCAGCATTTTCATTCTCCTCCTTCACCCTAATCAAGAGGTTCGTTAGTTTTTCTTCACTTTCTGCCATTAGAGTAGTATCATCCACATATCTGAGGTTGTTGATATTTCTCCCAGCAATCTTGATTCCAGCTTGTAACTCATCCAGCCTGTCATAGCTTATATATGATGTGCTCTGTGTATAAGTTAAATAGACAAGGTGACAATAAATAGCCTTGTTGTATTCATTTCTCAATCCTGAACAAATCAGTTGTTCCATATAGGGTTCTAGCTGTTGCTTCTTGGCCCAATTATAGGTTTCTCAGGAGACAGGTAAGAAGGTCTGGTATTTCCGTCTCATTAAGAGTTTTCCACAGTTTGTTATGATTCACACAGTCAAAGGCTTTAGCATAGTCAGTGAAACAGAACTAGATGTTTTTCTGGAATTCCCTTGCTTTCTTGATGACTCAGCAGTTTGATCTCTGGTTCCTCTGCCTTTTCTAAGCCCAGCTTTAACACCTGCAAGTACTCAGTTCCCATAATGCTGAAGTCTTGAATGATTTTGATAATAACCTTACTATCATGGGAGATGAGTGAAGTTGTCCAGTGGTGTGAACATTCTTATGCCACATACTGCATTATGCCGAATCCTCCTCAGACAACCATTTTGCCTTTTTGCATTTTTTTCCTTTGGGATGGTTTTGTTTTCTGCCTTCTGTACAATATTTCGGACCTCTGTCCATAGTTCTTCAGATACTCTGTTTACTAGATCTAATCCTTTGAACGTATTCATCACCTCTACTGTATATTCATAAGAGATTTAAGTCATTCCTGGCTGGTCTAGTGGTTTTCCCTGCTTTCTTTAGTTTAAGCCTGAATTTTGCAATGATGATCTGATTATCAGAGCCACAGTCAGCTCCAGGTCTTCTTTTTGCACACTGTATACAACTTTAACTCCATCTTTGGCTACAAAGAATATAATTAATCTGATTTTGGTATTGACTATTTGATGATGTCCATGTGTAAAGTGGTCTCTTTTGTTGAAAAAGGGTGCTTGCTGTGGCCAGTGCATTCTCTTGGCAGAATACTGTTAGCTTTTGCCTTGCTTCCTTTTGTACTCCAAGGCCAAACTTGCCTGTTACTCTAGGTATATCTTGACTTCTTTTGTATTCCAATCCCAATGATGAATCCCAAAGAAAGGCAATGCCAAAGAATGCTCAAACTACCACACAGTTGCACTCATCTCACACACTAGTAAAGTAATGCTCAAAATTCTCCAAGCCTGGCTTTAACAGTACATGAACCGTGAACTTCCAGATGTTCAAGCTGGATTTAGAAAAGGCACAGGCACCAGAGATCAGATTGCCAACATCCACTGGATCATCAAAAAAGCAAGAGAGTTCCAGAAAAACATCTGCTTCACTAACTATGCCAGTACCTTTGACTGTGTGGATCACAACAAACTGTGGAAAATTCTTCAAGAGATGGGAATACCAGACCACCTGATCTGCCTCCTGAGAAATCTATGTGAAGGTCAAGAAGCAACAGTTAGTACTGGACATGGAACAACAGACTTGTTCCAAATCAGGAAAGGAATACTTCAAGGCTGTATATTGCCCCCCGGCTTATATAACTTACATGCAGAGTGCATCATGCGAAATGCTAAGCTAGATGAAGCACAAGCTGGAATCAAGATTTCCAGTAGAAATATCAATAACCTCAGATACGCAGATGACACCACCCTTATGGCAGAAAGTGAAGAGGAACTAGAGCCCTTTGGTGAAAGAGGAGAGTGAAAAAGTGGGCTTAAAACTAAGATCATGGCATCTGGTCCCATCACTTCATTGCAAAACAAATGAGGAAACAATGGAGAAACAGTGAGAGAGTTCATTTTGAAGGGCTCCAAAATCACTGCAGATGGTGACTGCAGCCATGAAATTAAAAGACTCTTGCTCCTTGGAGTAAAAGCTATAACCAACCTAGACAGCATATTAAAAAACAGAGACATTACTTTGCCAACAAAGGTCCATCTAGTCAAGGCTATGGTTTTTCCAGTAGTCATGTATGGATATGAGAGATGGACTGTAAAGAAAGCTGAGCACCAAAGAATTGATGCTTTTGAACTGTAGTGTTGGTGAAGACTCTTGAGAGTCCCTTGGACTGCAAGGAGATCCAACCAGTCCATTCTGAAGGAGATCAGCTCTGGGATTTCTTTGGAAGGAATGATGCTAAAGCTGAAACTCCAGTACTTTGGCCACCTCCTGCAAAGAGTTGACTCATTGGAAAAGACTTTGATGCTGGGAGGGATTGGGGGCAGGAGGAGAAGGGGACGACCGAGGATGAGATGGCTGGATGGCATCACTGACTCGATGGATGTGAGTCTGAGTGAACTCCAGGAGTTGGTGATGGACAGGGAGGCCTGGCGTGCTGCGATTCATGGGGTCGCAAAGAGTCGGACGCTACTGAGCGACTAAACTGAACTGATGCCTTATTGTTCCTCTGTTTCTCCATTACTGTCTTCCTTTGTATTAAATAGATATTTTTTGTGAACTGTTTTAATTCCCTTAATCTTTCTTTTACTCTTTATTTTTGATTTATAGGTAACAGAGTTACAAGCAAAAATAGCTGTATGTTGTACCTATTTGTTGCTACATTTGCTGATACCCTTTATTTCTTTGTGTAGATTCCAGTTATCATCTAATGCCCTTTTATTTCATCTTGAAGAGAACCCCTTAATATTTCTTGTAGGGTAATTTTTATAGCCTCACAGTCCAGAGCCCATGAAAGAATGGACACTGGTAAATTACCCCACACAATTTGAACTGAGATAGAGAGTATTGAAATCTTAGGAATATTGAATCTTCTCATACAGGCACGCAATATGTCTCTCCATTTTATTTAGGTTTTTGACTTATCTTGTCAGTATTCTAAGTCAAAAACCTAAATAAAATGGAGAGATATATTGCGTGCCTGTATTAGAAGATTCAGTATTGCTAAGATTTCAATTCTGTATTCTGTCAGTATTCTGTAATTTTCAGCATGTCAAATATTGGATTTTTTTTTTTTTTAGATTTTTACCTAAAAATTTCATGGATTTTGATGTTATAAATGGAACTTTTAAGAAATAGAAATTTTCCAATTTCTTTTCTAATATATAGAAATGCAATTAATTTGACCTTGTGACCTTCAACCTTACTAAAACTCTTATTCAGGTACCTTTTTTGTAGATTTTTTGGAATATAGAAAATCATGTCTATTGTAAGTAGAGATAGTTTTATTTCTCCCCAGTTTCTATGTCTTTTATTACTTTTTCTTACCTAATTGTACCAACTAAGCTCTCCTGTTTGATGTTGAATAGAAATGGCAAGAGCAAATGTCCTTGCCTTTTTCCTAGTCTTAGGGGAAAACATTCAGTCTTCTACCAATATTGGTATTAGTTGTAGGTTTTTTATAGATATACTTTATCAGGTAGAGTTGATTCCCTTTTGTTTCTGGGTTACTAGGTTTTTATCATAAATTCATACAGATTTTGTGAAATGCTTTTCTTTTATCTGTTAAGATGGTTATATGATTTTTCTTCTACAGTCTATTGGTGTGAATTATACTAATTAATTTTGAATGTTGAACATGCTTTGTATTACCAGGAAAAGCTTCACTTAGTCCTGATTTGTTATCCTTTTATGTATTGCTGGATTCATTTTGCTAACATTTTTTGGAGGATTTATTTTTACATCTGTATTTATATGCTTGAGTTAATATTTATATAAGTACCAAGCACCAGAAGGACTCCTGGTAAATGCACGCTATGCAGTTGGTTATAACCCATCTGCTAAAGACAACTAGAAAAGCAGGGGAACTTGTTCATAAGATTCCATTTATTTTATGATTAAAAATGTCATTTTAAAAACAAGATAGTATTTTTGGATCTGCATAGATTTCTTTTCTCCCTTTGTTTTTCAAAGGTAGACATAAATGCATTAACCCGCAACGTGCAGACTCTAGAGGAAAAGAATAAGCAACTGACAGATAAGATTGCTTCCCTAGAACTTGAGCAAGCATCTTCTGATTACCATTGGGTGGGTATAAAAAGGTCAGTCTAAAGTAGGAATTAATGAGTAAAGAGTTTTTTACAAATCAGAAATTAGGAGATGGGTTTCTTCATTTGTTTGTATTTTGATAATTATCACAAGTCCTGAATAACTAAGCAGGCCAAGTATGTCAGAGAACCCTACAGTATTCAGACAATAGAAGATTTAAGAGAACGAGAATTGAAAGCAGCTGTTAAAGCTGTTAAACATCTGCCTACACGGATGATCTGTAATGATGAAAAGTACCACTATTTCTAACATTTTAAAATACTTTCTTTTCCATAAATTGTGAGAAAGAAACTTGTATTTTTTTTCCCCTGACAGTTCTGTTGGGAAATCAGTAGTAAGTTAGATTTCTTAAAGCTGTTTGACAAGGTCATTGCCTTACAAATAAATGAAAAAGAAAGTGAAAGTGAAGCCGCTCAGTTGTGTTTGACTCTTTATGACCCCATGGACTGTAGCCCGCCAGGTTCCTCCATCCTTTGGATTCTCCAGGCAAGAATACTTGGGTGGGTTGCCACTTCCTTCTCCAGGGGATCTTCCCTACCCAGGAATTGAGCCCAGGTCTTTCACATTGCAGGCAGACCCTTTACCATCTGAGCTACCAGGGAGGTCATTACAAATAGACATTTAAGTCTTACAACATCTCCAGGTGAAGGAGACTTAAAGAGATTGTTCTGTTAAACAGCTAGTAAGTTTTCTGTGTGCTTTTGAATACTTCAGTTCAGTCGCTCAGTCGTGTCCGACTCTTTGTGACCCCATGAATCGCAGCATGCCAGGCCTCCCTGTCCATCACCAACTCCCAGAGTTCACGCAAACTCACGTGCATCAAGTCAGTGATGCCTTCCAGCCATCTCATCCTCTGTTGTCCCCTTCTCCTCCTGCCCCCAATCCCTCCCAGCATCAAGGTCTTTTCCAATGAGTCAACTCTTCACATGAGGTGGCCAAAGTATTAGAGTTTCAGCCTCAGAATCAGTCCTTCCAATGAACACCCAGGACTGGTCTCCTTTAGGATGGACTAGCTGGATCTCCTTGCAGTCCAAAGAATAATCTATTTCTTCTATAGTTTGGAATTCAGCTTTCAGAATTCCAAAGAAGATGTGAAGTCTGTCTTAATCTGGGCTAAATTCTTTCAGGCTCTGTCGTCAGCTGCTCATTACTTCAACTATGAAAAATTACAGAAACTAAATCTAAATCCTGTTAGTTTTCATGCCCCTGCAGCCAGACTATTTGTGTTTCAATTTTGGCTGTGACCTTGGGTGTGATCCTTAACCTTTCTAAACTTGAGTTTCTTAATCTGTCAAAATGGTGATAATACTATTATTAGGAGGTTGTTGAGATTAAGTAAGTTAATACATGTAGAGCATGTAGCACACTGCTAACATTTATTGAATTCTTAGTATCTCAACTGTCCCTGGAAAAAGCCTGTTAAGTTCCTTTCGGAGCAACGGTGCATTAGCTCTAAATCCTGGTACTATCTCAGGCCAGCCCTCCTTCCCTCAAAATTAAACATTTATCCTTGTCCTTTGCTAGTTGGCCGGACCTCAGCTGGGCTTATCTACCCACCAGGTTTGTGTCTCTCAGTGTGCATGGTTCTTTCATGCCTGTACTGCCAGTGAGCAGACCTGTGGCCTTATCCTTTTAGTGACTTTGACAAATTTTGCAGGTAACTTGGTCAATGTTGATTCTTGCCTGCTTACCACACCTCTTGATTAAGGTCTCGCAGTAATTACCTATACCTCAATTCCAGCTTACATATCTCTGCATAGAATCTTCTCTAACCAGGCCTTGTTGCAGTTGGCTGTAATGAGTCTTTAGGAAAGAGGTAGAGATTTTACAACTTTTATTTTTTTAATCTGAGCAATATCATTAAACCTATTGCCATTCATTGCTGGCAGTATATTTTTGTTCTTTAAAAATTTACACTTAATCCTCAATAAAAACTACCTTCATGGCACCCCACTCCAGTACTCTTGCCTGGAAAATCCCATGGATGGAGGAGCCTGGTGGGCTGCAGTCCATGGGGTCGCTAAGAGTCAGACACGACTGAGCGACTTCCCTTTCACTTTTCACTTTCATGCATTGGAGAAGGAAATGGCAACCCACTCCAGTGTTCTTGCCTGGAGAATCCCAGGGACGGGGGAGCCTGGTGGGCTGCCGTCTATGGGGTCACACAGAGTCGGACACGACTGAAGCGACTTAGCAGCAGCAGCAGCATAACCTCTTATTTTTAGAGATGTGCATGAGTTTGTGTCTTATATGCCACACCATAGATTTAAATTCAGACCCAGTCTTAACCCATGGCTTCATGTACTGTGTGACCTGGACAGGTTCTTAACCTCTGTGGCCCTCAGTGCCAAGGGTGTCTTCCCTGTGGAACTCCCCTGAGGGTTCCCACAGCCTCCTGTGCATACTCATTAAAACAGTTACTGTTGCTTCACAAATTGACCTGTTTCATGCCTCTGCTTTCATGCTGTTATAATGTAAGAATAGTTACTTATTTCTATACTCCCTTGCCTAGCATAGTGCCCATACATAATAGGTGTTTAAGTAACCTTGGTTGGGTAGAACACATGTATCATGTCAGGCTGTGAGACTCAAATGTGATATTGTGAGTAAAGTGCCAGTCACGGGGCCAACATACAGTATCTTTGTATAAATATCATGCTCGTTTTCTTTTCTCACACTTGCTTATGTTAGGTTTATGTTTGCCATTTCAGCCTTTAGTGACAGTGTAATTTTTAAAAATTTTTATTGAAGTATAGTTGATTTATAGTGTTAATTTCTGCCATACAGTAAAGTGATTCGGTTTTACGTATATGTATTCTTTTTCATATTCTTTTCGAAATTATGGTTTATGACAGAATATTGAATATAGTTCCCTGTGCTATAAGTAGGACCTTGTTGTTTATCCATCCTATATATAATACTGTGCATCAGCTAACCCCAAACTCCCACTCCATCACTCACACTCTCCCTACTCCCCTTTGACAACCACAAGTCAGTTCCTATGAATGACAGTGTAATTTAAGTCCATTACCACAGGCCATTATGAAGGGAACCACAGTGAGAAAAGATCCAAATGTGGGAAGTTTACTGTTTCTGGGTTCAAATTAAATGACTAGTCTCCCCACTTTTTGTTGGTATTTTAAACATACATTTTCAGATGGTAGCACCAGAAGGAAATAGAATTATTTCCATATACAACTAGGATTTTAATGACTTGAAATTAAACAATGTATTAAATATATTAGTTCTTAAAACTCGGATGACGTTTAGCCAGTATACACTTGTGAGGATAACAAAATCGGTTCCATCTGCATGGGCCCATGTCATACTGGTTGTAAACAGCATAAAATTCTTACTTACCCATCTGCTTATAAAATAGCTTTGTTGTTGTTGTTCAGTCACTAAGTCATGTCTGTTTGTGACCCCATGAATTGCAGCACACCAGGCTTCCCTGTCCTTCACTGTCTTGCAAGAGTTGGCTCAACCTCATATCCACTGAGTTGTTGATGTCATCCAACTTTCCCATCCTTTGTCACCCGCTTCCCCTCCTGCCCTCAGTCTTTCCCAGTATCAGGGTCTTTTCCAGTGAGTCAGGTCTTCACATCAGGTGGCCAAAGTATTGGAGCTTCCGCTTCAGGATCAGTCCTTCCAGTGAATATTCAGGGTTGATTTCCTTTAGAATTGACTGGTTGGATCTCCTTGCAGTCCAAGGGACTCTCAAGAGTCTTCTCCAGCACCACAGTTCAAAGGCATCACTTCTTTGGCATTCAGCCTTTTTTTATTGTCCAGCTCTCACATCCATACATGACTACTGGGAAAACCATAGCTTTAACTATACAGACCATTGTCGGCCAAGTGATTTCTCTTCTTTTTAATATGGTGTCTAGGTTAGTCATAGCTTTTCTTCCAAGGAGCAAGTGTCTTTTAATTTCATGGCTGCAGTCACCATCTGCAGTGATTTTGGAGCTCAGGAAAATAAAGTCTGTCACTGTTTTCATTGTTACCCCATCTATTTGCCATGAAGTGAGGGGACCAGATGCCATGATCTTAGTTTTCTGAATGTTGAGTTTTAAGCTAACTTGTTCACTCTCCTCTTTCACTTTCATTAAGCAGCTCTTTAGTTCCTCTTTGCTTTCTGCCATAAGGGTGGTGGTATCTGCATATCTGAAGTTATTGATCTTTCTCCCGGCAGTCTTGATTCCAGCTTGTGCTTCATCCAGCCTAGCATTTAGCATGATATACTCTGCATATAAGTTAAATAAGCAGGGTGACAACATACAGCTTTAACATATTCCTTTCCCAATTTTGAACCAGTCCATTGTTCATGTCCAGTTCTAACTGTTGCTTCTTGACCTGCATGAAGGTTTCTTAGGAGGTAGGTGAGGTGGTCTGCTATTCTCATCTCTTTAAGAATTTTCCACAGTTTTTTGTGATCCACACAATTAAAGGTTTTAGCATAGTCAAAGAAGTAGAAGTAGATGTTTTTCTGGAATTCTCTTGCTTTTTCTGTGATCTAATGAATGTTAGCAATTCATTCCAGTTCCTTGTATATTGCTAAGATTATTTAAACAAAGGATAGTTTGAGTTCAGCATTCCACAACTCAGAATCTGAGATATTCACTCATTTAAATGGTCTCTTTCTAATTTCTGGTGTCCCATCAATTTTCTTAAGTATAGGGCCTGTTTAAATGATAATTTAAATTACTACCTTAACATTTACCTTAAGTTAGCAAAAAAGGAGGACATTATTTCCAAAGTTTATTTAAAAGATTAAAGAATTATTTATGCCTTTGCTTAAAAAAGGAAATTTTATTGAGGAAAATATTGCCATTATTTAAAAAATTTGTATAAGAGACCCAGACTCTCCAAGTTCTTTTAAAAAAATAAAAGTCTTCAACATTCCAAGAACACAGAGTATTTTTGAGTGTTCTTATGTGTAATAGCATATTTTTGGTTAAATCTAGCTCTTGATTTTTTATAAGCTTTATCTACACTTTGCAATGCTTTGGGCACCTTGATTTATAGAACTTGGAACTGAATTTTAAATTTTAAATAGTTAAGCTTTTATTTCATTAGTTATATGGTGTAGCTTTGTTTTTGTAGTGTTATCAGCCATCCTTGTGATATATTTTCTGCTGAAGACTTGATCAAAACATAGCCCCAAATGTTCATTTGTGGGATGATTTTACATTTTTTACATCATAGTTTCTAAAATGTTGTGTTAAAGGAGGACTATATGTCTTCCATAGACAAAAAAATTAATGTTATGATAATATATCATTACTGGCCTCCTGTTTGTTGCTAGCTGTCTACATTTCTGTTAGGTTACTTTGAAACCGATACTTAATTGGTCTTAATGCTTTTAAAAAAATTGCCTTGGTGGGAGCAACACACAGCGATTAAAAGTGAAACTTTAAAAAACTGAAAGTGTGAATATGTATAAATAAGTATGAAATAAATATCTGATGTGACAAATGCCTGGATGGTCATACTAGTTAATAACCCACTGATCCCTAATATTGGGTATACATTTTTATATTGAATGTATATAATTTTATAGTAGAACTTAGTCACTATAATTTTTCCATCTTTTTTTTCAAGTCTAGAATGTCTAAAATGGCTTAATTCTTCTAGTCAAGGCAACTACCAAGAAGACAATGCTTCAGACTAATGTGAACTCTTGTATGCTGTCATGAAAATATTTGAACAGAGGAAAAAATGAGTTACATGTTATGTAGTAATCTAGTTTGGAATGTTTTTTTACTTTTATTTGGAAAATATTCACAATATTTGAGATGAAATAAGGTGCACCACAGATTGGCTGTGTTGAAGACAGTGAGGAGCATCTCTTGTGTAAATTAATATCCCAACATATATGTTTTTATCTTTAAAACTTGCCTAAAGTTGAATGTAAATTCTTTGGCTTTAAATGCTAAAAAGGAGCCTTGTTCTGTTATTCACAGATTAAGCAAATATAAGCCGGAAATAATGATTTTGTCAGCATCGGATATTTACCAACATCAACAAGACTTTGAACTCAAAATTAACTGCAAATGATCCATAGTGCAGCTAGTTGGCCTCTGTGATTAAGAATTTGTGTTCTTAGTCACATTTGCTTTTGTGTGTATTATCCCTACCATGAACTTATAAAGGTGATTTTGACTTAATGGCAAATATCAGTATTTTCTGTTATTAAGATACAACAGTGAAACTGATTGTGGAAGGTGAAAATTTCCATCTTCCAATCACTAGTAGTGTTCCTCAAGTATACCAGTAAGGTCCAAAATTTAATCAAGAGAATCTATTTTATACTTATTTCTTCTGAAAAGGTGAGCCAAAAGGCATAGGAAAAAAATAACTGTCATTATTAAAGGTTGTTTTAATGCTTAAATATGTGATTTCATGAAATATAGAGGCTTCAGTAATGTTTGTTCTAGGTAACATTGTGTTGAGTACTTTGTCAAACAGTGTTTCCAACAAGCATTTCTTTTGCTTTTTCAGGTTTTTTTTTTTTTTCCTAACTGCCTTTTAACTATGGTAACTGAAGTGTCTCCGGTTGTCCAAGTGGTTGTGACCATTTTCTTAAAGAGCTACAGTTATCCCTCAGTATCCATGGAGGATTAGTTCCAGGACCCCCACTGATACCAAAATCTGTAGATACTGGAGTCTCTTATATGAAATGATATATTTGCATATATTCTAGGCACATCCTTCCATATCCTTTAAATCATCTCTAGATTGCATATAATACCTAGCACTGCTGCTGCTGCTAAGTCACTTCAGTCGTGTCCGACTCTGTGTGACCCCATAGACGGCAGCCCACCTGGGATTCTCCAGGCAAGAACACTGGAGTGGGTTGCCATTTCCTTCTCCAATGCAGGAAAGTGAAAAGTGAAAGTGAAGTCGCTCAGTCGTGTCCCACTCTTAGCGACCCCATGGACTGCAGCCTACCAGGCTCCTCCATCCATGGGATTTTCCAGGCAAGAGTACTGGAGTGGGGTGCCATTGCCTTCTCCGAGCACAATGTAATGTTATTGTAGGGCATTGTTAGTTGCCCATATGTGGCAAATTCAAGTTTTGCTTTTTGAACTAGCTGGAAATTATTTTTTTCCTGAATATTTTCCATCCATAGTTGGTTGAACTAGTGGATATGGAATCCTACAGATACTGAGAGCTGACTGCATGTAATCCTCAAACTGCATATCTGTAACCACTAATAAAACCATCTACATCTAGCTTAGATTGCAACTACAAAGGGATAATTTATGTAACAAAAATAGAGTTAGGAAACAAAAACAAACTCTGTGACTCTTTAGGCACTCATACTTAATTAGAAGTTTCCCTATGTGTTGCCGGGCTTCCTGGGTAGCTCAAACAGTAAAGAATCTGCCTGCAATGTGGAGACCTGGGTTTGATCCCTGGGTCAGGAAGATCCCCTGGAGAAGGACATGGCAACCCACTCCGGTATTCTTGTCTGGAGAATTCCACAGACAGAGGAACCTGGTGGACTACAGTCCATGGGGCTGCAAAGAGTTGAACACAACTGAGCGACTAATACACACATATGTGTTGCATATTACACTGTGATCAGCTGTCTAAAGAAGGACAAAGATGTAGCAGTAGCAAATAAATATGAATCCTGGATTCATTACTGTGGAAATAGTAAGGGTATAAATGCTTGTTTAAGAAGAAAAATAATTATTCATTCTATGTCTGGAGATACTGATACCTATGTTTGTTTTATTAGCTTGCCCAACAACAGGTGGAAAACGTCTTGGGAAAAATTACTGACAGTAAAAATAAACTGGCCTATGAAAAGGGAAAACTTCAGGTATGAAATTTCATTTTCTGATTTTTTTTTCTCATTTTCTAATGCCAATTGTGAAGCTAAATATTGCTGGACTTTGAAGAGGACCTAGCTCAGTCATTTACCAGTTCTGTAACTTTGGACAAGTTTTTAAACCTCCATAAGCTTGGTCCCTTATTCACATCCAGCTGACCTCTATTTACACACTTAAAATGCTGAAACCTAAAAGTGTGATCCCAAGGTTCATTCTGTGACAATATGAAACTTTATTATAATTAATTTATGCGTAGTCATTTGCTGCCAATGTAGAAAGCCTATGTTCTGTCTCTTTTTATTGAAGTTTTGTTGATTTCCAATATTATGTTAGCTTTGAGTATACAGCAGTGATTCGGTATTTTTATAGATCATACTCTAAAGTTATTATAAAATATTGGCAATATTTCCTGTGCTGAACAACAGAGTCTTATAGCTTATTTTATCCATAGTTAGAGTTTCAGTTTCAGCTACTGCCCCACCACTTTTACACACACTGGTTATGGTTACCCTCACCCTGTTCAGGCACAGGGCTGGGTTTGATCCAGCTCCAGCTCCCCCAGTCGCTCACTCTCCTTGACAGTGCCAGCCTTTGCCCTAGTGGGGAGCTGCTCCAGAGCAAGAGGGTCTGGAGCTGGTATCTGGTGTGGGCTCAGTCACCTGTTGGGGCCCCAGCCTAACTTCCATTGGTTTCCTCTGCCTTGTTCCTAGGAGTAAGCAAGCCTGTGTGTGCTCTTTAGGAGTGGGGTCTGTTCCTTACAACTCTCTGGTATGTCCCACTGATTTTCAAACCAGCTAATGGGACTCATCTTTCCAGTGTTGGTCCCCAGAACTGCGATTCCTAATATGTGGCATGAGCCCCAAAATCCCCAGGGAGGATCTCTAAAACTATGATATTGCTTTTTTTTTTTCCTGTGTCTCTACTAGGGGCACAAATCCTGACCTGATCATGTCTCCCTACCAAACAGTGTTTGTCTTTCTTTACAGCCTTGGTTGTAGACATCTTTCTCCAGGTTCATTTGTTTTTAATGAGAGCTGCTCCACATACAGATGTATTTGTGATTTATTTGTAAGGGTAGATGAGCTCAGTGTTGTCCTGCTCCACCATCTTGGTTTGTATCACATATGTTTTCTTTTTTGCTGAATTTTTCTAACATTCCTAAAAAGAAATAATCCTGGAAATTAGGTCTCAAGGCAATGGAATTGACTTGAATGCATAAGATGATTCTTTAATTCCATGTTCTTTAATTTAATGTGGGTTTTGCCTCTGTAGTATCCGCAGAGCAGGAAACTTGCTACGAATATAACTAAGTCTGCCTTAAACCGACTTTGGTAGAAACACTGAAGTCTGAATTAATGGTTCTTAGCTTCAGCTACACAGTAGACTCCTCTGGGGAATTTTAAAAACACTTATGCTGGTAAGTATATGATATCTGATATTTACTTTCAAATGAATCATTAAAAAAAATTAGTTTTTTTACATACATAGAAGAAGTGATAGATGGATATATGATAAGCAAGGATAAGAATGTAAATGGTTAAATTTGGATGGCAGGTGTCTGTATGTTTAAACATTTTCAAAATAAAAGGGGAAAAATCCCCATGAAAAGGCTTGCACCCCGGAGCAATTAAATCAGAATCTCAAAGAGTACGTTATATAGGCTTTAATACTTTTTAGAACTCCCCAGTGATTCCATTATGCAGCCATAGTTGAGCACCACTGGCCTGAATGCTATGAAGCAATGTCTGGTTAGGCTTGGAAGCTATAGAGCTGATAGAATAAGTAATCTCACTAGAGGCTTGCCATGTACCTCAGCGTTAATCTTATCTATTCAGGGGACTTAGCCATCAGGTTGGGCTTCCCTGGTGGCTAAGAGGTTAAGGTGCCTGCCTGCAATGCAGGAGACCTGGGTTCGATCCCTGGAGCGGGAAGATCCCCTGGAGAAGGAAATGGCACCCCACTCCAGTATTCTTGCCTGGAGAATCCCATCCAGGACAGAAACAGCAGGAGAGCTGTTTGACCACTATTTGCATGCTTTTAAGTAATATTTTCTGGAGGCAATGATACATTTAAGTATAATCTATACTTGTGTAATCTTGCTGGAGAAGGCAATGGCACCCCACTCCAGTACTCTTGCCTGGAAAATCCCGTAGACGGAGGAGCCTGGAAGGCTACAGTCCCTGGGGTCACTGAGGGTTGGACACGACTGAGCGACTTCACTTTCACTTTTCACTTTCTTGCGTTGGAGAAGGAAATGGCAACCCACTCCAGTGTTCTTGCCTGGAGAATCCCAGGAACGGGAGAGCCTGGTGGGCTGCTGTCTATGGGGTCGCACAGAGTTGGACACGACTGAAGTGACTTGGCAGCAGTGTAATCTTGCACAAGTCTTAATTTTCTTGAGTTTCCTCTTGCCTATGAAGTGAGCTGGGGAAGCACACCTCTCTTACTTTCTCACTAGAAAAGACTGTGTAACAGGCTGGATATATAGATTATTACAGGCACAAAAGAACTTTCTCCTTTGTGAAACTAATGGTCTCATAAAAACTATGGCCCATAATATTGACCTTTTAGCTTTCCCAGGAGAAATGAAGTGTATTTTTATGTGTGTGAGAAAATCACAAACACTCATAGGCAACTTGAAGCCAAATTTTTTCTGGGCGTGGAATACATTTTAAGGTTTGTTAGTGAGTCTGATGTTACTTTTCTAACATTTTAAACTTCAGTTACACATTTGAGATTATCCTTATAATCTTAAGGAAAATACATGCCTTTTTTCTGCCTGTATTCCTATAATAAGGGCCAAAGTGTTTTGATAGTCTTTGAAAGCTGAAACACTTTTGAAACTATTGATTCATTGGTGTTTTTATATCAAGCTTTGTGTTGAAACACTGCAAAGATACTGATCTCATCAGCCCAAGGGAAAGTGCTCTTATATAGCATATTGGTGGTGGTGGTGGTGGTGTTGCTGTCATTACCCCTGAGCCACCAGGGAAGCCCATATAGCACATTACTCTTTTTAACTGAAATATAGTTAATTTGCAATCTTGTGTTTCTGCTGTGCAGCAAAGTGATTCAGTTATATATTCTTTTTCATATTATTTTCCATTATACTTTATTACAAGATACTGAATATAGTTCCCTGTTCTATACAGTGGGAGTTTGTGGTTTATCTGTTTTATACACAATAGCTTGAATTCTCCAATCCCAAGCTCCTAATTTAGCTGCCTCCTTCACTGTCCCTTTTGGTAACCATAAGTTTTTTTTTTTTTTTATGTTTTCATGCCTGTGAGTCTTGTTTCTGTTTTGTAAACAATGTCATTTATATCATATTTGGCTCAGACAGTAGAGAATCTGCCTACAGTGTGGGATACCTGGGTTCGATCCCTGAGTTGGGAAGATCTCCTGAAGGGGAAGGCTACCCACTCCAGTATTCTTGTGTGGATAATTCCACGGACAAAGGAGCCTGGCAGGCTATAGTCCATGGGTTCTCAAAGAGTCGAACACAACCGAATGACTTTCACTTTCATATCATATTTCAGATTCCACATATAAATATCTATGTTATTTTTCTTTTTCTGTCTGACTTCATGTAGTTTGATAATCTCTAGGGTGATCCATGTTGCTACAAATGGCATTATTTTGCTCTTTTTATGACTAATATTCCTCTGTGTGTGTGTGTGTGTATGTGTATGCATGCACCATATTCTTTATTCATATGTTGATGGACATTTTGGTTGCTTTCATGTCTTGGCTATTGTAAATGATACATTATTCTTGCCAGGTAATCTAAAGAAAGAGCTGCATACTAAACATAATCAAAATAGTCTGTTTTCTCTCAATTGGATTATAATTAATTAAAATATTATGTATCAACCATATTAGAAAAGAGATTGCATTTTTTTAAACTAATAATATAAATACTTGGTTTCAGGTGTTAATGTAGACTCAGAAACTGCTGCCTCACATTCAAACTTGATTTTGATTTGATATTTGGTGCTGTATACTGTTACATTATCTAAATATGTCCAAATGTATTTATCCTTTATGTTGATGGATATTTAGGCAGTTTTAAATTGCTTACAAACAATGCTTGTATACTAAATTCTTATACAATGTCTTTGTACTCACATCCAAGGAGTCTCTAACTATAATTCTTCGGAGAATTACTGGGTCGTAGCTTGCCAATGCAGGAGACATAAGAGACACCGGTTTAATCCCTGGGTCAGGAAGATCCCCTGGAGAAGGAAATGGCAGTGCCCTCCAGTATTCTTGCCTGGAGAATCCGATGGACAGAGGAGCCTGGTGGGCTACAGTCCCTAGGGTCACAAAGAGCCTGACACAACTGAAGTGACATAGCACGCATTCAGGGTGGACATAAATTGAATTTTACTAGACTCTCTCAAATTTCTCCTGAAAAGCAGTCTGTATAAGAGAATGTAGAATGACAGTGTTATGAATCTTATAAAGTAGATGAGTCTCATAAAATAATACTACATGATGTTTTAAAAGTGAAGTGTCAGTCACTCAGTTGTGTCTGACTCTTTGTGACCCCAGGCTGTAGGACTGTAGCCCGCCAGGCTCCTCTGTCCATGGCTGTTAAGGGATACATTTATAGTAAAATTATTTAAAAGGAATAGGGATGATAAACACCAAATCAGGATAGTAGTAAACTCTAGAATGGCAGGAAGGTATTTGTTGGATTAGGCCACACAGAGGTATATTTGTATGTTTTATTCTTTTTGAGTGATGGATAGATGGGCTGTTACCATATAGGTATGAAGGATTTCTATCACTTGTTTCCTTGTCTTTAAACGTATGTCAGTTAGTGCTTTATGCTCACTCTAATCTACCATCAATCCCATCACTCTTACACCAGCTGGATTCAAATATTAGCTACTTGGCCCCTTATTATAGGCAGCTGCTTTTATGATCTTAGTTTAAAGATTATTTAAGAGTTTTGTTTTAGTAAATTTTATTAAGCTATAACATACAGAAAAGTACACAAGGTACAGCTCATGAATTTTTACAAAGTAAAAGTATCTGTGTGACCAGCACTCAGAATAAGAAACAGAATGTTCCCAGAACTCATTTCATAACCTTTTTCAGTCACTGTCTCCCATGACAGTTACTATCCATCATCTTGACTTCTATAGCCAGATTAGTTTTACCTGTTTTGAACTTTATATAATTGTAACAGAATATGCTTTCTGTGTCTTGTTTCTTTCACCCAGCATTATAATTGAGAGATTCATCCATGTTGTTTGTTGTATTAATGCTTCTTTGGCTTGAATTGCTGCATGGAATTATATGAATATTATTAAGAGTGCTGTGCTGAAGTTATCACAGTTTTATGATTATATTATCATATTTCAAGTCAAAATACATAACTTTGGTAGTTCAGGTTGTTTCAGTTATGAAACTCAATCTAAACTATGAAGGTGCTAACATTATAGGCTTGTCCTACTTAATTTCTAATTTATCATATGTACTGGAAAAAAAAAAACCTAGGGAATTTCTTAATAGCATCCATTTAGAATGCTTGCACTAGAAAACACATAAAAATAAAAAATAAGCTTTTCTCTTCATCGATATCTTAGGTGTCTCACAGTTTCTTTTTTGTTTTGGTCTGTCCTGTGCAGCATGTGGGTATAGTTCCCCGACCAGGGATCGAACCTGCGCCCCGTGCACTGGAAGCATGGAGTCCTAACTGCTGTTATATTTTTATAGTTTTATATTTCAAAATATATATAACAGGCAATAGTGGGGTAAGGAATTAAGTGGTACAGACTACTGTGCATAAAGTAAGCTACAAAGATATATTGCATATCACATGAAATGTAGCCAATATTTCATAAAACGAAATGGAGTATAATCTTCAAAAATTGTCAATCACTGTGTTGCACACTTGAAACTTACAAATACTGTAAATCAGTTGTACCTCAATTTTTAAAAATACATATCTCTATATTTAAATCATTTGAAATAATAGGAGAAAATGACCTTGACCTAAATACTGCTTTTTTGAGACTGCCTTAATAAGCTGGCTATGGAAGCTATTTTTCATGGATTTAATGACATAGAAACATCAGATCTCTGAGGGTAGCAGGATTTATTTGCTACTATGTTACCCATTTGAATGTCCTGAATTAAAAATCCTTTTGAGAAAGAGACCCACTGCAAAAACTAAAGTGGCTTATAGAAGCGAATATGCCATCTAACATGTTTCAGAGCATTTTATTGAGTACCGTGAGGCTGGGGGTAGGGTAATTACCTGAGAAAAATTACCCACAAAAAATAATGTGTGTTTTGCTTGAAGAGAGGCAAATTTAAAATTCTTTGAGTGTTTATCAGTACTTTTCCACTGAGTTCTAAGATTAACAGCAGTTTGCTTATATTTAAGATGAGAATAATTATTGCATCAAAACACACCTTTAGAGGCAGCCATTCTAATTCTGAACCTTAAGTGAAAACCACTTAATGGGGAGCCACACAACATGTTTTATACTGTGTTGTTCAGTCACCAAGTCGTGTTCTACTCTTCATGACCCCATGGCCTGCAGCATACCAGGCTTCCCTGTGCCCCACCATTTCCCAGAGTTTGCCCAAGTTCATGTCCAATGCATTGGTGATGCCATCCAACTATCTCATCCTGTCACACTTTTCTCCTTCTGCCTTCAGTCTTTCCCAGCATCAGGGTGTTTTCCAATTAGTCAGCAGTTCGCATCAGGTGGCCCAAAGTATTGAGCTTCAGCTTCAGCATTAGTCCTTCCAATGAATATTCAGGGTTAATGTCCTTTAGGATCAACTGGTTTGATCTCCTTGCTGTCCAAGGGCTGTCAAGAGTCTTCTCCATCATGGAAGTTTGAAAACATAAATTTTTTGGCATTCAGCGTTCTTTATGGTCCAACTCTCACATCTGCACATGTCTTACTGGAAAAACCCAAGCTTTGACTATATGGACCTTTGTCAGCAAAGTGATGTCTCCGCTTTTGAATACACTGTCTCGGTTTGTCATAGCTTTCCTTCCAAAGACCAAGCTTCTTTAATTTCATGGCTGCAGTCACCATCCGCAGTGATTTTGGAGCCCAAGAAGAGAAAATCTATCACTGCTTCCACTTCTTCCCCTTCTAATTGCCATGAAGAGATGGGACCAGAAGCCATGATCTTAAGTTTTTTTAATATTTTAAACTGGCTTTTTCACTCTCATCCTTCACCCTCATCAAGAGACTCTTTAGCTCCTATTTGCTTTCTGCCATTAGGGTGGTATCATCCGCATATCTGAGGTTGTTGATATTTCTCCCAACGATCTTGTTTCCAGTTTGTAACTCATCCAACCCAGCATTTCTCATAATGTGCTCTGGTATAAGTTAAATAAACAGAGTGACGGTAAACAGCCTTGTCATTCTCCTTTCTCAGTCCTGAACCAGTCAGTTGTTCCATACAAGGTTCTAACTTTTGCATCTTGACCAGCATATAGGTTTCTCAGGAGACAGGTAAGATGATCTGGCATTCCCATCTCTTTAAAAGTTTTCCACAGTTTGTTATGATCCACACAGTCAAAGGCTTTAGCATTGTCAATGAAACAGAGGTAGATGTTTTTTTGGAATTCCCTTGCTTTTTCTATGATCCAGCAAGTTTTGGCAATTTGATCTCTGGTTCCTCTGCCTTTTCTGTATCCAGCTTGGACATCTGGAAGTTCTCAGTTCACACAATGCTGAGTCCTAACATGTAGGATTTTGAGCCATAACCTTACTAGCATGAGAAGATGAGGGCGGTTGTCTGGTGTTTGAACATTCTTCAGTACAGCCTTTCTTGGGAATTGGGATGAGGATTGACCTTTTCCAGTCCTGTGGCCACTGCTGGGTTTTCCAAACTTGCTAACATGTTGAGTGCAGCACTTTGATAGCATCATCTTAAAGCTCTGCTGGAATTTGATCACCTCCACTAGGTTTATAGGTTTTTTCTGGGTGTGGGTGACTGTACAAAAAATATTTTTTGTACAGTTCTCTGTATTATTTCCATCTCTTCTTGATCCCTTCTGCTTTTATTAGGTCTTCACCATTTCTGTCCTTTATTGTGCCCATTTTTGGATGAAATATTTCTTTGATATATCCAGTTTTCTTGAAGAAATCTCTAGTCTTTCCCCTTCTGTTGTTTTTCTCTTTTTCTTTGCATTGTTCATTGAAGAAGGCTTTCTGTCTCTGCTATTCTGTTGAACTCTGCATTCAGTTGGGTGTACCTTTCTCTTTCCCCCTTGCTTTTCATTTCTCTTCTTTCTTCACCTATTTGTAAATCCTTCTCAGACAACCACTTTGCCTTCTTGCTTTTCTTTTTCTTTAGGATGGTTTTGTTCGATGCCTCTGTACAATATTATGGACCTCTGTCCATAGTTCTTCAGGCACTCTGTTTACTAGATCTAGCCCCTTGAATCTATTTGTCACCACCAGTTTGTATTCATAGAGAATTTGACTTAAGTCATACCTGGGCTGGCCTTGTGTTTTTTCCCACTTTTAGTTCAGGCCTGAATTTTGCTATGAGACACTAATGATCTGAGCCACAGTCAGCTCCAGGTCTTGTTTATGGTGACTGTCTACAGCTTCTCCA
Source organism: Cephalophus harveyi (assembly GCA_006410635.1). Classification (NCBI taxonomy): domain Eukaryota; kingdom Metazoa; phylum Chordata; class Mammalia; order Artiodactyla; family Bovidae; genus Cephalophus; species Cephalophus harveyi. The sequence continues at coordinate 416,035 of SJYT01014844.1, read as the reverse complement.
TCTTTGGCTACAAAGAATGTAATCACTCTGATTTTGGTATTGACCATTTGGTGATGTCCATGTGTAAAGTTGTTTTATACTGTACACTGTGGAGGAGAGAAACAGAAACAGGCAAAGATGAGAGAAAGGATTCTGCTGATGAAACAAGAGAGATTTCCTGAGACAAAATGTGTTTTCATGTAGCCTTTCCAAAAAAAGTTAATATTAGCACTCAAATTTCAACAGTTGCTAAAAATTATCAGTACCTACAACCAAGAGGAGTATGCCCTTCACAGGTGGGAAATAAAAGATTCTAAGAGAGGAAGAAGTTTATTTAAAAATTTTGGATGAAACTTTTTCTGATTCAGAGATATGCTCAGTAATGTTATTTGCATGAAAGGATTGGAAATAAGAGGAAGAAAACATAGAGAAATACACAATTTGGAGATTTGTACATAAATATTAATGATTCACTTGCCCAAATGGGGCTTCCCAGGTGGCACTAGTGGTAAAGAACCTACCTGCCAGTGCAAGAGAAGTAAGAGACTAGGATTCAATCTTTGGGTTGGAGGAGAAAATGCAAACCCACTCCAGTATTCTTGCTTATGGAGAATCCCATGGACAGAGGAGCCTGGTGGAGGTCCATAGGATCCAAAAGAGCTGGACAATACTGGAACAACTTAGCATGCACATTCCCCCAAATAATCATCATCTTTAAAGATATGAATAGTCAGCTTTAGGAGTTCATTTTCAAATATAATTCAGCCTATAAGAATTCTGTTAATTCAGCTTTTGTAAATCTCTGTTGGAAAAACACAAAAGTCTGTCTCCTCCTTACATACTGATAATTCTAATTATTTGTACTCAGAAAGGTTTCAGAGTGCTAGATACCACAATTCCTTTGAAATAGAAATGAAAATACATTGCCCACAAAGTCTCACTGTCATGTTCATGAACTGTGTTAATTTGGAGTTTCCATAAGTGCCATAAACCAAATGAGTTATCTCAGTACTTGTATATGGCTACAGCCTACTTATATTTGTTGAAATAACTATTTTAGTTGACATAGAATCATTGAAAAATATAGGCTTGCTTTATTAAGAATTTGCTGTGATTTTTTTTTCCCAAAAATTCTTGGCTTTTTTTAAAACTTTTTTAAGTGTATATATCTATCTATTTCATCAGCAAGGCTTATTTTATTGCTCTTCTATTTTTTTCCTCTAGACAAAAGTTAAGCAGCTAGAAGAACAACTACATTCTCTTACTGAAACCAGTTCACAGAATGATCATCTACGCAAGCTGAATAAGGCACTAGAAGGCAAATACGCTCAGGTGTGATTAATAGCTACAAAACAGATTGCTTTTATGTTTTCATTAGCTTTTAAGAAACAGGCCTTTCTCCCCACCTCACCATGCAATCCCAGGAAGATGAATATTCTCTCACTGTACTCCATTTAACAAACATTTTTAAAAACACCTTCTATGTACAAAGTTCCACTTAATCGTAGAGGATTTCAGAAAGATGCCAGAGTCAGGATTGGGACATTCAGCTTGCTTATGCTCTAACTGGAGGATTAGGAACGTACTCAGTAGATTTTATTATAGAAGATTACGGCTTTTGGAAACGAAATAGATTGTACTGGGAGCATCCTTAGGGAGCATTATTATGATGAAAGCGTCACGAATCATGTTGTTCATAGAGGAGGTGGGGTTTTTGATGTGAGCCTTAAAACTTTTGGCAGATGTGAGGAACAAGTATCTGATTTTTTTAGTTATAGGCACAGACAGAACTTGGTGCCAGCATGACCCACAACAGCACACTTGAAAGAGGTATTAGTAGTGAAGGTGCTTACTTGTCAACATGGCGGCTGCTGAGACTGAAAACCTGTCATAAGTCACATAATACTTTAACAGATGAAGAGAAAATTAGACAAATAAGGTATATGAAACATTTAGTGAAGAAAACAATCCAGGAATATGTGTTAGTAAAAAAAGAAAAAAGTGATTTATTTCAGTGATTTACAATTTACCACATTATCTGTTTATTTTTCATTCTTGAACAGTGTTAGCATGAGTCATGTTTGTGTCTATAACATTTGTGTGTGTTATACCTCTGGTAACCAAGGAACTAGAATGTACCTTCAGATGGAATACTGCTAGCGTTCTAACCATCGGACTGCACTGGAAAAGGGGCTTATTAGATTCGCTTTCTTTCTTCACTAGGACATACTTCATTCTGGTTATTTTTTTTCATTCTGAAAGCAAAGGAACACATTTTAAAGTATATTTTCCATCACAGCTTTGTTTAGAACACTGTGCTGTTTCTCACAGTAAACGGGGCACTCGTTGAAAAATAATCCTAGGTTTAGTTGATTTGTTTTTCTCAATTGGTGATGCCTCCAAGAAGAAGGAAATCTCCAGAGAGGCCTGCTTCTTCAAAATTCCTTGAGAGCTATAGGCCTCCTGTAAACAGCGTAAAGGAACGGACTTCCTCAGGTTTGCCCAGTGTTGTGCCAAACCCCACACGCCGTGTGACCTTTGCACCTACCCTGACTTCCGTGAGGCCTTCTCAGGAGATTGGAGACTCTAGGATCTCTCTAAAGACTCTCTTGAATGCCATTAAAACCATGGAGGGAAGGCTAGAAGGTAAAATAGACATTCTTGCCTCAAGACCATTAATAAATGATGAGTCACCAAATTTCCTTAATCGAGATTCGGTAAGTGAAGACCAGAAATCGTACAGAAATTTCAGATTTATACAACAATGAAGGAAAGTAGTAACATCTAGAGAGAGAAAGTTTTGAGATGTGCGTACTAACAAGGAAACAAGCTTCTTCACAAACAGGATAGACTAATGTAGATTGAAACCATCATTCTAGCTATCTCATACTTTTTCTTTTGGACACAGAAATGTCCAATTTGGCTTAACACTAACCATTGAGATTTTTTTAATCTACTTTTCTATTTCTTAAAAATTAGTATGTTAATAATCTTAATATTTACAGTCAAATGTTTGGATAAAGGCTGATTTTAAAGTAGAAGTACATAAATAGGAGCCCTAATATCTTGGATGCCAGCATATATTTCGCCCAAAAAACTTACTAGAGCATCTATCTTTGTTTCCTATTTAAAAACAGAAAGTACTATAACTTGTCTTAGAGTTAACTAATGTTTAGATACTTTTGTTAAGTACTTTAGCTAGCAGCCTTTTCATATTTATATAAACACTGGTAAAACTGTAAAAACTATATTCTTCCTAATGTATTTTTCCCATTCAATAGGTTTTCAAAACGTCTAAGTTAGCATCTTTTGTACTATGCTTGGATTCCTACAGAAAAAGTATTTTAAATGTTACACGTTAAAAGTTATAGGGAAGTATAATGTTGAAGGAGATATGGGGAAAAGGCATTCTTTGATGATGTTTGGAGTGCCCTCTTCCCACAAAGGACAATTTGGCTTTATTTACCTTTATTCCTTGGGCTTCCCTGGTGGCTCAGATGGTAAAGAATCTGCCTGCAATGCAGGAGACCTAGATTCAATCCCTGAGTCTGATCCCTGGGTTGGGAAGTTCCCCTGGAGAAGGGAATGGCTATACCCAGTTGGAGAAGGCAATGGCACCCCACTCCAGTACTCTTGCCTGGAAAATCCCATGGATGGAGGAGCCTGGTAGGCTGCAGTCCATGGGGTCACTAAGAGTCGGACACGACTGAGCGACTTCATTTTCACTTTTCACTTTCATGCATTGGAGAAGGAAATGGCAACCCACTCCAGTGTTCTTGCCTGGAGAATCCCAGGGACGGGGGAGCCTGGCCGGCTGCCATCTATGGGGTCGCACAGAGTCGGACACGACTGAAACGACTTAACAGTAGCAGCAGCAGCATACCCAGTCCAGTATTCTTGCCTGGAGAATTCCATGGACAGAGGAGCCTGGCAGGCACAATCCATGGGGTTGCAACACACAAAAAAACAGAATTGAGTGACTAACACTTTCACTTTTTCACAGAGGAGCCTGGTGGCCTAGTCAATGGGATTGCCAAGAGTTGGACGTGACTGAAGGGACTTAGCACACACACACAATATATAAGATGTATTAAGATATATAAATATATATTATATATATATCTTCAGATACATAAGATATATAAATATCTTCAGATATTTAAATATAAGATATATGAATATCTTAATCATAACATATGTTAGGTTAAGGTTCAGAAGAGAGTACAAAATATTTCACTATTTGTGTGCAAAAGGGTTGGGAGGATGAAGAATATATAAATATGTGTTCACCTTTGCAAAGAGTATCTCTAAAATGAATTGTAATAAATTGGCAATGTTATTTTCAAGAAAGGAAACTGGGTGGCTGGGAGATTTTTCACTTTATCCTTTTGATACAGTGAAAAATCTCCCAGCCAAAGCAAAAGTGGACAAAGGATGGTCTCTTCAGCAAGCGGTGCTGAAGCAATTGTATATCACATGCAAAAACAAAAAACAAAATACCTTTGATCTGTACCTCTTACCGTATATAAAAATTATCTCAAAATGGATGAGAGCCCTAAAGGTAAAACCTAAAACTATAAAACTTCAGAAGAAAACATTGGATGTCTCTTCAGCAAGCGGTGCTGAAGCAATTGTATATCACATGCAAAAACAAAAAACAAAATACCTTTGATCTGTACCTCTTACCGTATATAAAAATTATCTCAAAATGGATGAGAGCCCTAAAGGTAAAACCTAAAACTATAAAACTTCAGAAGAAAACATTGGAAGAAAGCTTTGTAATCTTGAATTACACAAAGATTTCTTAGATTTGACATCAAAAGCAAGATTCATAAAGGAAAAAAAAAGAAATGATGGCTTATGCTCTTCAAAGACATTGTTAAGAAAATGAGATAAATTACAGGCTGGGAGAAGAAACAATTGTAAATCGCATATGTGATGAAAGTGTTGTCTCCAGAATTTATTAAAATCACAAAACTCAGTAAGAAGGAAGCAATTTGGAAAAAGAAGAGGTAAAATATTTGAACATATATTTCACTAAAAAGATTATGGATATAAGTAAGAACTTGAAAAGATGTTAAACATCAAGCATTAGGGAAATACAAATTAACACCGCAGTGAGATACTGCCTCACACTATTGTGTGTTTATGTTCAGTCATGTCCGACTCTTTATGACCCCATGAACTATAGCGCTCCAGGCTTCTCTGCCCATGGAATTTTCCAGGCAAGAATACTGGAGTGGGTTACCAGACAGTGAAGAATCTGCCTGTAATATGAGAGACCCAGGTTTGATCCCTGGATTGAGAAGATCCCCTGAAGAAGGAAATGGCGGTCCACTCCAGTATTCTTGCCTGGAGAATTCTATGGACAGAAGAGCCTGGTGAGAGGGCTACAGTCTATGGAGTCACAAAGAGACAGACACAACTGAGCGACTAACACTTTCACTTTCACCTCCAGGGTATCTTCTGGACCCAGGGATCAATCCACATCGCTTGCGTCTCCTGCCTTAGCAGGCGGATTCTTTACCACTAGTGCCACCTGGGAAGCCCACCACATACTATTAGAATGTTTAAAATAGAAAAACTGATTGTACCGAGTGTTGGTGAAGATATGGAGGAACTCTCATACATTGTTGAAGGGAGTGTAAAATCAACCATTTTGGAAAATAGTTTGATAGTTTCTTTAAAAGTGAAACAGGGGACTTCACTGGTGGTCCAATGGCTAAGATTCTGCAATCCCAATGCAGGGGTGCCGGGTTCCATCCCTGGTCAGGGAACTAGATCCCACATGCTGCAACTAAGACCTGGTGCAGCCAATTTTTTTTTTCAAATGAAACATATTACTACCATATGACCTATCTCTTCCACCCCTATGTATTTACCAAAGATACATGAAAGTTTATATCTACACAAAGATTATAACTACTCAAAGCAGTTCTATTTGTAATAGCTTAAAACTATCACTTCATGGCAAATAGATGGGGAAACAGTGACAGACTTTATTTTCTTGGGCTCCAGAGTCACTACAGCTGGTGAATGCAGCCATGAAATTAAAAGACGCTTTCTCCTTGGAAGAAAAGCTATGACAAACCTAGACAGCATATTAAAAAGCAGAGACATTACTTCGCTGACAAAGGTCCATATAGTCAAAGCTATGTTTTTTCCAGTAGTCATGTACAGATGTGAGAGCTGGACAATAAGAAAGGCTGAATGCCAAAGAATTGATGCCTTTGAACTGTGGTATTGGAGAAGACTCTTGAGAGTCCCTTGGACAGCAAGGAGATCAAACCAGTCAATCCTAAAGGTTATCAACCCTGAATGTTCATTAGAAGGACTGATGTTGAAGCTTCAATACTTTGGCCACCTGAGTGAAGAGCTGACTCATTGGAAAAGACCCTGATGTTGGGAAAGATTGAAGGCAGGAGAAGGGAATGACAGAGAATGAGATGGTTGGATGGCATCACTGACTCAGTGGACATAAGTTTGAGCAAGCTCCAGGAGATGGTGAAGGACAGGGAAGCATGGCATACTGCAGTCCATAGGGTTGCAAAGAGTTGGACACGAGTGAGCAACTGAACAGAACAGAAAACTGGAACAACTCCAGTGTCTAGCAGAACACTGTTCAGCAACAGGAAGGAAGAACTATTGATACCTGCAGAAGATTGAGTGAATCTTAACCATGCTGAGTAAAACAAACCATTCAAAAATGAATACAGTACATTCTCTATATATGAACCTTCAAGTTGTGAACTTTCAAACTTGCATTCACGTGTCCAGTCATGAAGGTTAGTTCTATTTGAGACGGCACAGGATTCGAATGTAGACTAGTACTGGAAGTCTGCAGCAGCTGTTTGGAATACAGTCCAGTTCAGTTCAGTTCAGTTGCTCAATCATGTCCAACTCTTTGCAACCCCATGGACTGCAGCATGCCAGGCCTCCCGTCCATCACCAACTCCTGGACTTTACACAAATTCATGTCCATTGAGTCAGTGATGCCATCCAACCATCTCATCCTCTGTCGTCCACTTCTCCTCTTGCCTTCAGTCTTTCCCAGCATCAGGGTCTTTTCCAATGAGTCAGTTCTTCACGTCAGGTAGCCAAAGTATTGGAATAGCAGCTTCAGCATCATTCCTTCCAAAGAAATCCCAGGACCGATCTCCTTCAGAATGGACTGATTGGATCTCCTTGCAGTCCAAGGGACTCTCAAGAGTCTCCTCCAACACCACAGTTCAAAAGCATCAATTCTTCAGCGCTCAGCTTTCTTTATAGTCCATCTCTCACATCCATACACGACTACTAGAAAAACCATAACTTTGACTAGAAGGACCTTTGTTGGCAAAGTAATGTCCCTGCTTTTTAATATGCTATCTAAGTTGGTCATAACTTTTCTTCCAAGGAGCAAGCATCTTTTAATTTCATGGCTGTGCTACCAAAGAGTCCAGTGCTGCCAAAGAGCTATACGACCCTGTAGCTCAGACGGTAAAGAATCTGCCTACAATGCAGGAGACCTTGGTTTGATCCCTCGGTCAGTAAGATCCTCAGGAGAAGGGAATGGCAGCCCACTCCAGTACTCTTGCCTAAAGAATCCCATGAAAAGAGGAGCCTGCCGGGCTACAGTCCGTGGAATCACAAAAAGTTAGAGACGACTGAGTGACTAACACTACCCAGATGTCACTGGATCATTTTTTCAAGAGGGAAGCTGGAAATGAACCTAGCAAGTAACCAGAACTTGTGCCATCAGTGTCCGGCATGAGTGAAATTGCAGTGTGCCCTCGGCCTCCTCTTGCTGATGATCCTTCAACTCTTAACCGTCTCCCCCCTCCACTCCCTCTTCCAGTTGGTTCTCACCTGTTCACTTGATGCCAGTCAGCCCCTGTATGCCAGCTGTTGTACTGCTGTACTTTTCAAGGTACTATACTGTAAGGTTAAAAGTATTTTTTTGTTTGCTTGTTTTTTATGTATTGTCTGAAAAGTGTTATAAACCTATTAAAGTACAGTACTACATAGCTGGTTGTGTTAGTTGGGTACCTAGACTAACAGACTTAAGAACAAATTGAACTTAGGAGCACGTTCTTAGAACAGAACTCATTTGTATGTAGGGGACTTACTGTACATAAAATACCTCATTTATATAAAATTCTAGGAAATAAAAATGAATTTATTGTGACAGAAAATAGGTCAGTGGAGGCCTTGGGTGGACATGTAGGAACAGGGAGAGAGAGAATGGTTGATTACTAAAAGGCATAGGAGAAGTTTTGGGATAATGGAAATTGTTCATTACTGTGATGATGATTTTAAGATGGACTCTCAAGAGTCTCCTCCAACACCACAGTTCAAAAGCATCAATTCTTCAGTGCTCAGCTTTCTTTATAGTCCATCTCTCACATCCATACACGACTACTAGAAAAACCATAACTTTGACTAGAAGGACCTTTGTTGGCAAAGTAATGTCCCTGCTTTTTAATATGCTATCTAAGTTGGTCATAACTTTTCTTCCAAGGAGCAAGCATCTTTTAATTTCATGGCTGTGCTACCAAAGAGTCCAGTGCTGCCAAAGAGCTATACGACCCTGTAGCTCAGACGGTAAAGAATCTGCCTACAATGCAGGAGACCTTGGTTTGATCCCTCGGTCAGTAAGATCCTCTGGAGAAGGGAATGGCAGCCCACTCCAGTACTCTTGCCTAAAGAATCCCATGAAAAGAGGAGCCTGCCGGGCTACAGTCCGTGGAATCACAAAAAGTTAGAGACGACTGAGTGACTAACACTACCCAGATGTCACTGGATCATTTTTTCAAGAGGGAAGCTGGAAATGAACCTAGCAAGTAACCAGAACTTGTGCCATCAGTGTCCGGCATGAGTGAAATTGCAGTGTGCCCTCGGCCTCCTCTTGCTGATGATCCTTCAACTCTTAACCGTCTCCCCCCTCCACTCCCTCTTCCAGTTGGTTCTCACCTGTTCACTTGATGCCAGTCAGCCCCTGTATGCCAGCTGTTGTACTGCTGTACTTTTCAAGGTACTATACTGTAAGGTTAAAAGTATTTTTTTGTTTGCTTGTTTTTTATGTATTGTCTGAAAAGTGTTATAAACCTATTAAAGTACAGTACTACATAGCTGGTTGTGTTAGTTGGGTACCTAGACTAACAGACTTAAGAACAAATTGAACTTAGGAGCACGTTCTTAGAACAGAACTCATTTGTATGTAGGGGACTTACTGTACATAAAATACCTCATTTATATAAAATTCTAGGAAATAAAAATGAATTTATTGTGACAGAAAATAGGTCAGTGGAGGCCTTGGGTGGACATGTAGGAACAGGGAGAGAGAGAATGGTTGATTACTAAAAGGCATAGGAGAAGTTTTGGGATAATGGAAATTGTTCATTACTGTGATGATGATTTTAAGAGTTTATACATATTTCAAAATTGTACATGTTAAATGTACACAGCTTACTGTATGTCAGCTATATCCCAGTATGGCTGTTTTTAAAAATGTTAATTTTTATATAAGTAATATTTTAAAGTATTTAAAATGACATTCTTGAAATGACAAAACCAATAAAGATAGATAAGAAGTTAGTGGTTGCCAAGGAACATGGAATGGATTTGGGGAGGACACAAACACAAAGAAATAGTACAAGTGAGTTCTTTGTGGCAGTGGAGCAGTTCTGTGTCTTGACTGTGGTGGTGGTCACCAGAATATGTGCATGGGATCAGATTACATAGTTATATGTATGTGTACATACACAGATGAATGCAGGTTAAAAAAATGGTGAAAACTGTAACTTTTGTAGTCCAGTTAATCTGATTAACAGTCATGTAAGATTGTGAAAAGAACAGAATGGGAAAGACTAGAGATCTCTTCAAGAAAATTAGAGATACCAAGGGAACGTTTCATGCAAGGATGGACTCGATAAAGGACAGAAATGGTCTGGACCTAACAGAAGCAGAAGATATTAAGAAGAGGTGGCAAGAATACACGGAAGAACTGTACAAAAAAGATCTTCACGACCCAGATAATCATGATGATGGAATCACTAATCTAGAGCCAGACATCTTGGAATGTGAAGTCAAGTGGGCCTTAGAAAGCATCACTACGAACAAAGCTAGTGGAGGTGATGGAATTCCAGTTGAACTGTTTCAAATCCTGAAAGATGATGCTGTGAAAGTGCTGCACTCAATCTGCCAGCAAATTTGGAAAACTCAGCAGTGGCCACAGGACTGGAAAAGGTCAGTTTTCATTCCAATTCCAAAGAAAGGCAATGC
>SJYT01014844.1:347571-403910 GCA_006410635.1 Cephalophus harveyi | reverse complement strand
TTTTTTTTTTAGTATTTTTAAGTTTTTATTGGTATATAGTTTATTTACAGTGTTATGTTAGTTTCTGGTGTACAGCAAAGTGAATCAGTTATACATGTATCCACTCTTTTCCCATATAGGTCATTACAGAGTATTGAGAAGAGTTCCTTGTGCCATACAATAGCCATCATAATCATAGTCTTATCTCCCATATCCCTTATTCCAGGCTTTTCATATTGACATATATGTTAGAGATTTGCCCATGTTTATTAACAGATTTTTTTTTCCTTTGTAGTTTTAAGGGGAAAAACAGCTACTAGAGCTATTTTTTTTTTACAGTTATAGATAAGCATATTTAATTAAACATTTTAAGTTTGGCTTCTAAATTGCTGTGTCTTATTCTAACCAGAGCTTCCCTTATGGCTCAGATGGTAAAGGATCCACCTGCAATACAGTAGGTCTGAGTTTAATCCCTGGGTTGGGAAGATCCCCTAGAGAAGGAAATAGCTACCCACTCTAGTATTCTAGCCTGGAGAGTCCCCATGGACAGAGAAGCCTGGCAGGCTAACAGTTGATAGGGTTGTAAAGAGTCAGACAAGACTGAACGACTAAGCATAGGACGTTCTAACTGCTGGTTGATTGTGCTTTAAGAAAGTCATTTATTATTGTTTCTTTCTTTCTGCTAAGGTGAAATCCCTTCTTGAAAAGAATGAAGCGGAGCTTTCACAAGCAGTGAAGGGTCGTGATGCAGCCCTGAAAGAGAGTCAGAAGTTGAAAGGGGACCTTGAAACTCTGGAGGACAGGGAGAACAAGAAGGCAAGACATCACCCCTTTGTGAACTCTAACTGACATGAAGCGCTTCTGAAATTTTTATGAGCCACATTCTTTCATTTCTTGTTACCTTTAGTTTAAAAAAAACAAAAAGGATTGATCAGATGAGAATTTTCTTTTCTAAAGGAAAGATAACTTTAGAAAAACTTTAAAATACTTCCCTTAAAAATAGATGATTTAACTCACAATGTGTTTTTTTTCTTTCTTAATCAAAAGTCTGCTTTTTTTTGTTGAAACACATCTGACCTGGTAATAATAACCACCTGCTTATGTCTTATTAATGTGATAAAACATTGTTATGATTCTATGTTAAATCACCAAATGCTTTCTGCTTAACAGTTGTGTGTTCTTGGTGGGAGGAGAGGTCACATCCCAGACTCCTTCCCCTCTGAAGAGGGCTGTGACTTACACCATTCTTCAGCGGCTCCCACTCTCTCTTATGTTCTTTTTTCCCTCAGATAATTCTGATGGGCTTCGGAGGTGTTATCTTCCTCTGAGTCCATGATAAGATTAGCTGAGCAGGACCTGTATGGGCCACCCTGGGACTACCTCGAGACCCAAGAAGCTGTCGGTCCTTATGTCTCTAATTAATACTGATGTGTGTGCTGGGATATGACAATAGTCAGGAAGCACTGCAGAGTTTTTCACTGGAGCCATAGGATCTGGGTCTACTTTTCTTTTTCTCAAAGTCAGAATAACTTAATAAACAAAATAAAAATAAAATACACTTTAAAGCAATTATCCTCCAATTAAAAATAAAACATAGTAGAAGCATACCTCACACCTATCTATGGAAAATTTCTGTGGAATTGTAAGTGAATTTAAGAAGAATTTTATATTTTCTTGTTTATTTAAATAAAACTGTTTTGGTTAAAAAAGAAAAAATATATATTTATATATACACACACACTTAATCCTCTTAGCATTGTACCAGACCTGGTTTCGATACTCTTCTAGCAGTCACAGGACTCAGCAGCAGAAGAATAACTAGACCGGATCAAAACATTGTCTTATTTCGTCTTCTATTAGGTGGGAAACTTTCAGCGACAACTGGCAGAAGCCAAAGAAGACAACTGCAAAGTGACAATCATGTTGGAGAACGTGTTGGCTTCTCACAGTAAGATGCAAGGTGCTCTGGAAAAAGTGCAAATAGAGCTTGGCCGGAGGGATTCAGAGATTGCAGGCCTCAAGAAAGAGAGGTACCATAGATTATTTTTGTCTTTGTACTTGTATTTTTCTGCTGTGTTGTAGTAAGGAACAGTGTGTGATCAAGAAACAGTCACTTTATGTTACTTCCTTTGTGAAAAAAGTAGTAAAATGGTATTTAAAGAATTAGCAAATTTGGGAGAATCTGGAATTATAAAAATGATATCCAAAAATTCACATATTTTGTAGTGATATAAATGAATATGTATTCCAGCAATTCATGTGATAAATGCTGTCTTGTCCTTGCTGTTTTCTACACCATTTAAACCTGCCCTTGAGTCTACAAAGAGAATAGTAATTGTCAAGATTATTAAAGCCAGGCATCTACTTTATTTTGAATTGATTATCCATTTATTAGTATACTATTTAATAAATTATTTTAGAGGAATCATTCTGAGAACTGCTTTCAGCTATAAGAAAACTCCTTTGAATGTTTCAAAAATTACATGCACATTTCCTGTTCAGGTTAATGAACAAATGGTTTGAGTTTAATAAGGCCTCTAAGTATAATGTATTACTGGTACATATTGCCTCTGTGTTATGGGAGAATTAGTGACTTTTATATTCTTCATCATGCTAATTTTTTTTTTTTTTACGTTATAAATCAGTGTTACCTCTGAACTTAAATCAAGGGGATGGTATTAAAAAACAGTTTACTGTTCACAGTAAAATTCTAGGTAAAAAGCAGAAATCTCAAGAGTTAGCCAGTCCATCTAGAGGTGATAACATTTTTGTGCCAGTAATATATATATATAGAGGGTATAAAATTACCAGCTTTTAACTTAGTCATGAACATGTACTGATAGTTTAATATACCAAGCAAAACTGAATCATAGAGATGAGACAAATTTTTAATCCCCAGGAGAATTAGTCTCTTACTCTGACGCTGAGGCTGCAGATTTATCACCTGCCAGCTCTCAGATATTCTGAGCCTCTGTAGCCCATGACCTAATGCCATTTCGGCTTCCTGGAAGAGTGCCCTGTACATCCCAGTGGTATCATTTCTAGATGGTTCTTTCCATTTCTAGAAAGTGGTCACTTTCTCTGTGCTCTCCATCTTTAGGGCTCTAAATCAACAACGGGTACAGAAGCTGGAAGCAGAAGTGGACCAGTGGCAGGCCAGAATGCTTGTCGTGGATGCCCAGCACAACAGTGAGGTAGAAGCCAGGTTTTTATAGATGATAATGTTAGTGGTTTTTTTTTTTTTTTTTTTATTGGGATATCACTGTTTTGGAAAAATGGAATAAAATAATCAGGTAAATTTCTTTCCCATTCAAGTCTGAGTTTTGAACAATACATATTCCCAAATGGGAAACTGGTTTATAATCTTGCAGTGAATTGTTTAGCAAACCAGGACCGTAATTATGCCTAATTCTTTTTTTCTTATATGGTCTACATTATTTTCATATGTTAATGCATAAGGAGTTACAAATGTTAAAGGACTTAGAAAATAACGTAACTTCAGTTAGAAGTAGGGTAGTCCTACTAAACAAGGAAACACATGCATTCATAGGTATGTGAATGTGAAGTCGCTCAGTCATGTCTGACTCTTTGCGACCCTGTGGACTGTAGCCTACCAGGCTCCTCTGTCCATGGGATTCTCCAGGCAAGAATACTGGAGTGGGTTGTCATTTCTTTCTCCAGGGGATCTTCCCAAACCAGGGATCAAACCCGGGTCTCCCGCATTGCAGGCAGACACTTTAACCTCTGAGCCACCAGGGAAGCCATAGGTATACACAGGTATATATATATAAGTTCATAGGTACATACATATATAAATATGTATCTATACATATGCACACGTGTAAAATACACAGGGATATTTCATATGAATAAGCTTTTTCTAGAGAAATAGACATGGAGCAGTTGCCAGTTCTTACCTCTGTAGGCAGTGAGGTTAAAGAAGCAAAAAGGGGAATTTAACTAATTTAAAATTTTAGAAATTAGGATAAATAAGTTGGCTCTGTTTGCAAAAACTCTCTAGTGACCAGTGGAGCATACCCTTCCCATCACCTTCTAGGAGTCTGCTAAGCACTGTTTGTAATAAGTTCTCACATACATATCCCAGGCATCTGGAGTCTTTGTTTCTGGTTCCAAATAATTATTGTTTCAAAGTTTAAAGAGGGGATATACAGTGTTATATACTTCTAGTATCCTTTGCAGTAGAACAACAAGATTAAAAACAATCTTCTCTTTCAGATGGAACCTCTACAAAAAGCTCTAGATGTAGCTAGAGAAGACAACAGGAAACTGGCTATGAGCCTGGAGCAAGCTCTCCAGACAAATAATCACCTACAAACAAAGCTTGACCATGTTCAAGAGAAATTGGAAAGCAAAGAACTTGAGCGACAGAATTTGGAAACCTTTAAGTAAGAGCAGTATAGTCACGGTGAAATTAGGGAAGAGCCTCTGGGAGAGTAAGTCTGGCTCATTCACATAAACCAGTTAAAGCTTTTTCCCTACTTTAAGCTGGTCCTCCTGCAGAACCACGTGAAGGAGACAGGCATAGCTAAACAGCAGAGGATGCTGGCTGGGATACGCTCCTCTTCAGCTCTTCCCTCTTCTGGTGTTGATCTTCTGTACATGAAGCTTAAACCAATTCGGGAGGGACACATACACATTTTTGCCAAACCTTTTCTATCAGAAGCTTATGTGTCCTTTAAAGGCATGATCTGGAAAAGGAACAACAGAAGCCTGGATGGAAATAACCCCTCCAGGAGTGGGATAATTCCATTTAAGCAGATGCTCGACCATTAATTATTTTCCATTTTGTCCTGAGATTAGTTAGCTCATATCCTTCTAATTCAAGTCAAGCCACTAGAGTTTTTTTCTTAAACTGTTTCTAGGCAAATATGATTTAGATATTAACAACATCCCATGAAAATTTATACCCAAGGGAAATATATTATGCCCATAGATCTTTATTGCTTTCAGGTAGTGAACATATTGATATAGCAGAGCATGTTTATATAAGCTAAAGCTAAGAGGGTATTTTTCATGTTTGTAATCTGTACAAATTGTATATTCTGGTGAAATGCTGCTGGCTCCGGACTATTCAGTATTGGTTAAAAGAATATGTGTTTTCACTCTTAAGGGTGGATCTCTTTACATTAATGACTTTGTTTTTTAAGGCTGTAGGTAAATGCTTACTTTTCTTTCTGTTAATGAGTTCCAGATCAGTGATTTTACATGGTGACTGATCTGCTCAGTTGTAAATCATACTGCCTAAGATGTTTTCTAAAGGTGCTTTAACATCTCTCTTTTTCAAAACAGAGAACGGATGAGTGAAGAATCCAAAATAGAAGCAGAATTGCATGCTG
Source organism: Cephalophus harveyi (assembly GCA_006410635.1). Taxonomy (NCBI): domain Eukaryota; kingdom Metazoa; phylum Chordata; class Mammalia; order Artiodactyla; family Bovidae; genus Cephalophus; species Cephalophus harveyi. The sequence goes on along the minus strand of SJYT01014844.1, from coordinate 398,574 downwards.
AACGCGTAGATGCTCTAAGAAAGCAGTTTCAAATTGAGAGGGAAACTGCCAAGAAAGCAGCACAGCGGGAGGTGACTGAGGTATGGAGGCACGTGACAAAAGACGCCTCACATCCGTCCTCTAGGTGGTTGCCAGCCAGGGGGTTCCTGAGAATGGCTGCAGAGGTTCCCTAGCTCTTCTGATTCTCCTTTCACCAGCAAGTGAGATGCAGCTCCAAGCTGTTTGATATACAGTTACCTGCCCAGTGAAGGAATGCCTTGATGATGGTCTTCCCCTTGGAGAATAGTAACTTGAGTGGTAAAGGGAAAGGAGGAGACTGCCATCTGCTAGACAGATAGCAAGTCACCTATCTCCTCAGTCCACTTCACTAGCATCCATCATGCACCTACCTTCTCCTGAGAGGCCTACTTAAAAACAGTAGAAGACGTGGTCTATACTAAATGAGCCCTTATTTGTCACCTCCACTGTTACATGAGACAAGTAGGGAAGACGTCGGAAGACTCTCTGATATTTAGAAGCTATGTACAATTTTAAATGAGCTATGTACAATTTTTTCCCTTACTTAAATGCAGAGTAAGGGAAGGTTTGTTTTAGGCTGGCTGGGTGATAGGAGGGGGAGGAGGGAAGCTTGACCAAAGTACAGGACTGAAACTGGCAGAGCTTGCAGGGATAGGACACGCTATGTAAGAGGATAAGCAAATGAAAAATGAACAGGATATGTGAGCAAAGGAAAAGCATTTGCCTGTCTTGATTAAAGCAGAGACTAGGAAATTTCTGAGAAAGAACGGCTAGCTTAGAGGAAACCAGCTGGTAGACGGTCTTAACTACCAGAATATTGGCTGGAAACTGTTAGGTAAAAGTAAAGCACTGTAGGTTTCTGAGAAGGATGTAAGCACAGTTTTAAGTAGGTTAGTCTGTTGGCAGTGGAAAGTAAATAATAATGAAGATAAACCGGAAACATGGAGGCTCATGGGAACTAGAGCAGTTACTTCGGGCTTCGGATGATTAGGGCCAAGAAAAGCGGTTCTGTTGAAAGTAGAGAATTAAATAAAACAGCCATTTTTAATAGAAAAATCAAACATACACAAAATATATCATAAACAAAGGGGAGGGAGTAATTAAAATAATTCCAGACTTAGCTGGAGTGGCTGGTCTGTATTTTGGCAGATTTAGTGCATTGCTTTGCAGTTTACAAGGAGCAGTCACAAAAATCAGATTCAACTATTTATATGGTACTTTGTAAATTGCAAAAGCACTGTATAAATATTATAATAAAAACAATTTCTGTGGGAAACAAAAATGGACACTGAAATTAAAGATACCTTTAATCAGAGATAGTTGTTCAGAATACTTAGTTTAAACCCTTTTAACGGGAATCAGTGAAGATCGTGAACTTGTGCAGGAGACCAAAGAACAGTAGTATGAGTGTGCTGTCTTGAGCAGTTAGCCATGGAGATGGCATCAGGGGGCACTGTTTAAGTGCCTCAGCTCTGCCTCTTAAAAGCAATGTGGTAATTTACTATCTGTGCAGACAACTGAACTTTTGAGTCTGTTTCCTTGATCATAAAATGGAACTTCTGAATGTTTCCTTGATCATAAAATGGAAATCATCACAACTACTTTCCAAGGTGGTTTAGAGGATTAAATTGGAAAATATATGAAAAGTAATTACTAAGATCATGGCATCTGGTCCAATCACTTCATGGGAAATAGATGGGGAAACAGTGGAAGCTGTGTCAGACTTTATTTTTTGGGGCTCCAAAATCATTGTAGATGGTGATTGCAACCATGAAATTAAAAGACGCTTACTCCTTGGAAGGAAAGTTATGACCAACCTAGACAGCATATTCAAAAGCAGAGACATTACTTTGCCAACAAAGGTCCATCTAGTCAAGGCTATGGTTTTTCCAGTGGTCATGTATGGATGCGAGTGTTGGACTGTGAAGAAAGCTGAGCGGCGAAGAATTGATGCTTTTGAGCTGTGGTGTTGGAGAAGACTCTTGAGAGTCCCTTGGACTGACTGCAAGGAGATCCAACCAGTCCATTCTGCAGGAGATCAGTCCTGGGTGTTCTTTGGAAGGAGTGATGCTAAAGCTGAAACTCCAATACTTTGGCCACCTCAGGCGAAGAGTTGACTCATTGGAAAAGACTCTGATGCTGGGAGGGGTTGAGGGCAGGAGGAGAAGGGGCCAACAGAGGATGAGATGGCTGGATGGCATCACCGATTCGATGGGCATGAGTTTGGGTGAACTCCGGGAGTAGGTGATGGTGTGCTGTGATTCATGGGGTCGCAAAGAGTCGGACACAACTGAGGGACTGAACTGAACTGAACATAAGTACAAAGTGAGTGATAGTTTTTAAGGCTTACCCAGTTTTGACAAAGCTGTGATTGAGGTAATGGTGGAATGTCTAACAGAAATTTGGTTGGGTGATAAAAGACTAACACTGTAGTGTGAATTCAGGAGCTGAAGGAATGAGCTAGTATAAAGAGAAAAGGTAACATTATTTTGGTTCTTTCTTTGACATGTTAAACACTTACCAGCCGTAGAGAATACCACCTTCCTATCTTCTCCCTTCTCAGCTGCCTCTTCTTCCTAAAAATCAAGTGGTAATTTTTACGTGCTTCTTCCTAAAAATTCAAGGATCCAAGAGGAGGAGAGGAACTCTATAAAATGATTTAAGTAATGTTAAAAGATAAATTGAGGCATAATAAAATTAAGAGTTTATTTGAACAAAAATCTGTTTGAATTGGACATTATGCCATTGATTGCAGTAGAAGGCACACCGAGGAGTTGTACAAAATGGAAGACTCTTATAGGCAGAAGGGAGCAGGAACAAGAGAGTTAAACTAGGCAAAAAAGTAGATGGGTTACAGCACACTTACTTCCTTTAGTGGATGGCAGGTGTCTACCAGGCACATTACCCAACTAATGCTGATCAGATGATTCCTGACTGACTGGTTTGAGAGTCCATTTCTGGGAGAGCCAAAACTAATTAAGTTTGGTGATAATAGGGCTTAACATAGGTCATTTTGTTTGGGGCCTGTTGTATTGTTTTTTTTTATTAATAATCACTGTTATTTTACCACAAGACAAGTTTCCTAAAATTTCTAAAAGCAGTAAATACAAATTATTATGTAAAATAAATAAGCTATAAGGGTACAGCACATGGAATATAGCTGAAGTATAATCTAAGAAAATTATAACTGGAGTATAATCTATTTTAATCACTCATATACCTAAAAATATTATAAATCAACTAAACTTCAATAGGTTTAAAAGCAATAATATAAAAATGTTTTTATTCCAATTAAAAATAAATGCAACAATAATCAGTAGCTGATAGGTATTTACATGTGTGCTTAGTCACTCTACTTACTTCCTTTAGTGGATGGCAGGTGTCTACCAGGCACATTACCCAACTAATGCTGATCAGATGATTCCTGACTGACTGGTTTGAGAGTCCATTTCTGGGAGAGCCAAAACTAATTAAGTTTGGTGATAATAGGGCTTAACATAGGTCATTTTGTTTGGGGCCTGTTGTATTGTTTTTTTTTATTAATAATCACTGTTATTTTACCACAAGACAAGTTTCCTAAAATTTCTAAAAGCAGTAAATACAAATTATTATGTAAAATAAATAAGCTATAAGGGTACAGCACATGGAATATAGCTGAAGTATAATCTAAGAAAATTATAACTGGAGTATAATCTATTTTAATCACTCATATACCTAAAAATATTATAAATCAACTAAACTTCAATAGGTTTAAAAGCAATAATATAAAAATGTTTTTATTCCAATTAAAAATAAATGCAACAATAATCAGTAGCTGATAGGTATTTACATGTGTGCTTAGTCACTCAGTCACGTCTTGCTCTTTGCTGCCCCAGGGACTGCAACCCACCAGGCTCCTCTGTCCATGGGGATTCTCCAGGCAAGAATGCTGGGGTGGATTGCCATGCCCTCCTCCAGGGGATCTTCCCAACCCAGGGATCAAATCTAGGTCTCCCACATTGCAGGCAGATTCTTTACCAGCTGAGCTACCAAGGAAGCCCATTACAGAAACTACCATATAATTTATTTCACTTCTCCAAACATGACATCGCAAGTGACAGAGATGAGCTTAATCTTAAAAAAAAAAAAAAGCTTTAAAGCATGGTAATGATCACTGAGCAATTAGTGTGTGTCAGGCTCTATGTTCTTTTTCTTCCTTATTTTACTGTTACATGACTCCTATGAGGTAGCCTATTCACACAGTTCTCCAGAGATGAACCCAAGATTTAAGGATATTGTCTGAAATTACTTGACTAGTGGCTGGTGAAGTTGAGATTTAAAGTGTCTGATACAAAAGCCATGCTCTTAATATATGATGAACATATATTTATATTGTTTATGTGTTCTAAGAAGGATTGTGTTTTTTAGTGTTAAATCACTGAGAGTGTTTCTCCACAAATCTCTTACTGCCTTACTTAAACCTCCTAAAGGATAAAACCTAAAGGATAGTCCAAGGAGAACAAAATATAGGGACACAGCTAAACATAACCTTCTCTTCCTGAACGGAAGGTTAAAATGTTCTCATTTTCCCTTTGTGCCCCACAGATGAAGAAAGCCCTTGATGAAGCCAACTTCAGATCAGTGGAAGTGTCCCGAACCAACCGGGAGCTGCGGCAGAAACTTACAGAGCTGGAAAAGCTACTGAACAGCAGCAAGGAGAAAATAAAGAATCAAAGGGCCCAAATTAAGCTCCACTTGTCCGCCAAGGCGAATAATGCTCAGAACGTAGAGAGGATGAAGGTTGTCTAAGAAACCCTGTCTCCCCTCACCTCCTAGTATTGATGAGGACCCAGGCAGGCAGTGGTGTTGGAGGAAGATGGTCTCAGAGCTCTAACACCGCCCTGTGATCTCTGGGAATTATAGCTACACCTGGGACGTGGGCAGACTGCCTTGAACGGGATGGGTACTCTCTTTTTTTCCAGCAAAGATACTGCTGTGTGAATGTTTGGCTGCTCATTAGCTGCCAGTGTCCCATCCTGGCTCCTAGCTGTCTCTCCCACAGTGATTGTATAGGACTTGACTCTCTTGGGGTCAGTGGGCTGGATGGAAGAAGATCCCAGCAAGAACTGATAAAACTGGGTCTCATGTGGGATTCCTTCTGTCATCTTATAGGCAAAAAAAGCAAGCCCGTTTTTCCACTGATTATCTTTTCTATGTTATTTCCACATTTACTTTCAGCAAATAGAAACAGAATTGAGGCAAATGGAGCTAATTAAGGATCAGTATCAGAAAAAAAACTACGAACAGGTAGATGATGTCCACACACTGTTTACCATTCATGTAAAATCCCAAACTTGGGCAGGTTCACCAACCGTCTCCCTCTTGGTGCCCTGCAGTCACTGAGTATCCAGAAATTTGTATCTGAAATGACTAACCTGCAGAAGGAGATGCAGCTGTTGGCCAGGAGCCAGTATGACACCTCAGCACGGAATAAACAGCAAGAGCTGCGCCTTGAGGCCGAGCGGAAGCTGAGGCAGGAGCTGGAGAATCGGTGCCAGGTGAAAAGGCTTCCTAGGATTCCTCTCAGAGATGACCAGCAAGTGCCATATGCTGAACCCAGCATTAGGGCATATTGCTTTTCTAGGCTCTAGAGAAGAAAACAAATTTTCAAGTTGTTCATCTTAGCTAAGACCTCAGAATCATATCTAGGAAGAAGTCTGTAGCTTTGAATATGGCACCTCATTGTCATTTTCAATGTAAAAAAAAAAAAACTCATTTTTAAAGAAAAGCTAGGGCTCACATATGCAAAATACTAGTTACTGAGTAGGAATTCTGAATTTCATAGTCTTTCAGGAACTTTAGACTCCTTGGTTCTTCCCATAGCTCAGATCTATCTGTCTGTTGCCATTACAGGACTTTTGCCTATCCCCAACCTAATGGAAAGCATATTTTATTCCTGAAAAGGGACTTCAGGAGAGCATCAAGCTCTTGCCTTCCAACAGAGATTGTCTGCTACAAATATTATTCCCTCAGTTTTAGAAAGAAATGTTAATCACCTTTCCTCAGGAGAATCAGTAATCAATATCTGTCATCATGTACAAATGTGTATACAGTCAGTTAAACTGAAAACAAGTTTTTAGCTTGTAGTCTGGTAGCACCTGATATTAGAAAGTATCCCATCATACTTTCATAATTTGGTTTGTCTTTTATTACAATATTGAAGGTTTTTCTCCCATATATGGCACATTGGGAGTTTGTAAAAATCTTTGTATCACATTTTCAGGAATTGGAAGAAACTATCAGACACCTAAAGAAATGTAAAGAGGCGACAGAGAATAAGCTGAAAGAAGCCAGTGTGGAATCAGAGCAGGTGAGCCAGACACACGAATGACCCTGAAACACAAAAGTCTCTGTAAAATCCTCCATTAACACAGTTGTCAGAAGTGCAAAAGGCAAAAACCAATACCTTACTCACTGTCGCCTCTAACATGTTATAAAGAACAAATAATTTTAGATTAAGATTCTGTTTCTTGATGAGAGATCATAGAATACTGAAATACTGATATTAACTTGATAGTCCAAGTCCCTACCACTAGATATAAGGGAAGACCAGTGTGTGTTTGGATTTTAGTGATTGTTTGACATGAAAGCAGAGATATTACTTTGCCAACAAAGGTCTGTCTAGTCAAGGCTATGCTTTTTCCTGTGGTCATGTATGGATGTGAGAGTTGGACTGTGAAGAAGGCTGAGCGCTTAAGAATTGATGCTTTTGAACTGTGGTGTTGGAGAAGACTCTTGCGAGTCCCTTGGACTGCAAGGAGATCCAACCAGTCCATTCTGTAGGAGATCAGTCCTGGGATTTCTTTGGAGGGAATGATGCTGAGGCTGAAACTCCAATACTTTGGCCACTTCATGCGAAGAGTTGATTCATTGGAAAAGACCCTGATGCTGGGAGGGATTGGGGGCAGGAGGAGAAGGGGACGACAGAGGACGAGATGGCTGGATGGCGTCACCAACTTGACGCACATGAGTTTGAGTGAATTCCGGGAGTTGGTGATGGACAGGGAGGCCTGGCGTGCTGCGATTCATGAGGTTGCAAAGAGTCGGACACGACTGAGTGACTGATCTAAACTGAATAAAAGTAGAAACACTTTACCACCAATAACTAGAAATATAAAGTAGACCTTATTTGTGAATTTGATTTCTCTTAAATAGGCCTTTTTGAAGGTACTTAAAATCATAATTTAAAAAAATTTTATTAAAATATAGCTGATTTATAACATTGTGTTAATTTCTGCTGTGTAGCAGAGTGCTTCTGTTATACAAATATTCTTTTTCATTGTGATTTGTCACAGGCTATTGACTTCAGTTCTCTGTGCTATACAGTAGGACCCTGTTGTTTATCCATCCTATGTATACTGGTTTGTATCTGCTAATCCCAAACTCTGAATCCTTCCCTCCCCGACTTCCTTCCCCCTTGGTAACCACAAATTTTTTCTCTATGTCTGTGAGTCTGTTTCATCTCTGTCATATTTTGGACTTCATATATAAGTGCTATCATACGGTGTTTTTTTCTTTCTGACTCACTTCGCTTGGTATGATAATCTCTAGGTCCATCTGTGTTGCTGCCAGTGGTGTTATTTCATTCTTTCTTATGGATGAGTAGTACTCCATTGTGTATATGGACCGTATCTTTTTTATCTGTTCGGCTATCAATGGACATTTAGGTTGTTTCCACGTCTGGGCTCTTGTGCATAGTGCTGCTGTGACCATAGGGGTGCATGTGTCATCTGGGATTATAGTTCTGTCCAGGTGTATGCCCAGGAGTCGGATTGCTGGATCATGTGGTAACTCTGATTTTTTCAGGATCCTGCATACTGTTCCCATAGTGGCTGCACCAGTGTGCGTTCCCATGAACAGTGTAAGTGGGTTCCCTTTTCTCCACACCCTCACCAGGATTTGTTATTTATAGACTTTTTAATGATGGCCATTCTGACCAATGTGACGTAGTATCTTCTTGTAGTTTTGATTTGCATTTCTCTAATAATTAGCAATATTGTGCATCTTTTCATGTGCCTACTGGCCATCTGTATGTCTTCGTTATAGAAATGTCTATTTACAAAACAAAAACCCAGTTTTTAGTTGGGTTTTTTGTTGTTGATTTATAGGAGCTATTTGTAAAATCCTACATTTTTTAGAACTGGAAAAGATCTTCAAAATTATTAGTCTACCACGACCACCCCTCATTATCCAGATAAGGGAAGAGATTCTTTAGCTAAAGGTAGCACAGTGACATTGCTGTCAGCTTGTCCCTTTTATAACCATTAAATTACATGACAGTATGACTTTCAGAATAGTATATTAAACGGATTATGGACTCCTGTTGTGAGTTTGCCAGCTGTGACACTATGCCTAAGTAAAGTTACGTTTACATTGTTTAACTCATCAGTTACCACATCTGTAACAGGAAGTTGTTACCTACCACTGTTACTCTGATAGATGGCTCGGAGTAAGTTTGAATATACGTTAGCTCCCTTCTCATTCACCATACAAGAGAAGATATAATGTATGATGCCATTACAAGTATCATTCCCTCCACTTCTGATAGAGTGGCAGAGGAAAGTGGGGTTTTGTTTGGGTGACAGAGGTGTCTACTAACAGGATGCGCCAACTGGAAAACACTTAGCTTTGTGGCTTTCTAAGAATTAACGACAAGGGGAGCTCTGTTTTCTTATCTCACACTTGTACCCACACTGTGCCCTGGTTAATATGAGACAGGTACATAACAGCACAGATTTGAGAACCTGTTACATGGCTGTGCTGGAGATTAGAAGGTGAACAAGCCAGATGAAGCCTCTGCTCTCAAATTTGCCTTCTCAAGCAAGAGAGAAATATACTACTCTCTGAGAACTGAGTCAAAACATGAAAATGCTGTCCATGAAACAAATAATCAAGGGAGGGAAGTTAGTCATTTTACTTTTTATTCTAGAGGATATGTTGTAGAGCCATTTTGAAGCAGCCTTTATATAAAAGCCTGTTGGCTCCATGTTCAAAATATTAGAATATCCCAAATACAAGTAAAGTGCCAGGCACATATAGGCAGTCATATTTGTCAAATAAGTGAAACTGATTCCAGATCATCTTCAAAGGCAGACTTTTAGAGGGACTGTTCAAGTCTAACAAAGATAATTTGGAAGTTTGTGCTTAGGGGCTAAAGTATAAGATATTTTGATAAAGGAAATAAAAAGTACAATTTATACTAAGCTACTCCAGTGTTCTTGCTAATTTATTACTTTCATAAAACACAGCAGAAAAAATCTAGTCTTTATAGTTTAGGGACTCTGGAGAAGTATTTAGTCTTAGAGAACAGAACTCAAATTCCGAATGTGGTTCACGCCACCACGTTAATTTTCAGTGCTATCTGACACTTTAGTGCCTGCCTTAACTTGAGTCCTCTCTCATCTCACTTCACGTCCAGAAAATATTAACAATATTTTATTAATGCAGTGCTGCATGCGTTCTTTAACTCCACATTCAAAAATTATTCTCTCATCTATAGGAGGATGTGTACATGCAAATAGGTTGCAAAGACCATGCAGTCAGAATGTGAGTCTTTAATAGCTAGGTAAAAAGTCCCTCAAACTGGCTATAGTAAGAAAACTTTCACACTAGTGTGAAACCCACTTGCTAATTGTGAGGGGAAATAAAGCTTTTACATTATACCGTGTAAAAAGAGTCAAAGTAGCACACAAAAAAGCTTACAACTGTTTCTCTATTGTAATTTTAATAACGTTTGTACGTTCAGATAACAGCTAACCTGGAAGAAGCTCACCGCTGGTTTAAATGCAGATTTGACGGTCTACAACTTGAGCTGACCAAAAACCGGTTGCAAAGGCTTCCCCGGGAAGACAGGTGGCAGGAAGAGGTAGAATATTTAACTGTCTTAAGCAATTCTGGATTTGTTCCTTCTCAGATTTCTAATTACACAAGTTCTCTCTTCATCCAGCTACTCTCTCCACTAATTTGTAGATTTCTTTACAGTACTGCTTAGAAAACCAGTGAACTGAATTTCTTTCTTTAAAGTTCTACTTCTCCCTTGCTGTCTAGATTAGAACCATCTATATTTATGAAAAAAAAAAAAAATCTTCACGAAGATAAATAGGTCCTCAGCTCTGCAGTTGTTTTGAACAGTTTGGGATATGTGTTCTTTCCAACAGGACCAAGACAAAAGGCACAACAGCATGTCAAACCAGTCTGCTCTGCATCGATGGGAGAATAAACGGAATAGACTTGTGCCCAAGAAGTGCCACTCTGAACAAGAGAGAAAGTGATGTCCTTGACAGAGCAGCTTCTTCAACTTAGAACAGCTTCATCACCCTGATTGCCTGAGTCTAGCAACTAGGGCTGGCCTGTTTCTACATTCATCAGAACATGAAGTCTTTGATGTGGGCTGAGGATTTTGGACCTAAGTTTATCCTTTTATGAATTCTTCGATATCAATTCAGAACCATCCCATCTTTTTTGTCCCTTTCCCTGTTTTCCACCCAATAAATTTATATTCATGTGTTTTATGATAGGAAATGTTGTTGCATGATACTTGGCTGTTTTTCCTAAGTAGATTTCATCAAAAAGCATTTAATGAGGTATGGATGATAGACTGTCAGTGAAATGTTCTAGTCTAACATCTAGTAGATAATCCCTGGAAATACAGTAACCTGGAAAAAGGTAAAAACTTTCCCACTGTCTAGTAAACATATATTTTTCTATGCGAGGTAATTACTAGCACACCTTTAATAAAACCGTGTCTCTATTTTTATATAAGATATCTCAGAGATTGTATTTGCAGCTTCCTTCGACATTTATAGAGTTATTGAATTCTGCTCCATGAGATTATGCCAAGTGCTCTCTTACCATACAGTAAGCAATAAATTCAGCTTTACCTTTTCATTTCAGATAGAGTAGTGGGATTAGTTAATCCAGACCTAAAATATGTAACTAGCTGGCATAATGCCTCACTTAATTGATGTTCAAGTAATGATAGCTGCTGGTAATAAATAAGAAATCATAATAAATCAAGTGACCAATTATGAAACTGGAGAGAATATCAAATATAAAACTCAGAGGCTGATGAGCCTACCACTCCATAGCTGATATATATATATATATATATATATATATATATATATATATAAAAACCACAGCTGAATTTATTGCTGGATTTGTTTTACTGTGGTAGGGAAGAGCAAAGTTGGTCAAACACAGTCCTCCCTGATCAAAGCCAGCCTCTGTTCTTATATAGGATTTTAAGGAAGCATGGAGTTCAAGCACTTGGAAGACTTTCAGAAGCTTAAATGAGTTGACATCTTCTGTAGAAGTGTAGTTACTTGGGTAAGACCATTGTTGATTAACTGACATTCAAAGGCAAGTTTATTGGAGTGTGTCCATTTCTGTATCTGACCCTCAAGTTGTCGAACTCCTCTGGTGTTTATCTCTTTAAATTCTATAAGTATGGGGCTTCCCTGGTGGCTCAGACGGTAAAGAATCTGCCTGCAGTGCAGGAACCAGGGTTCAATCCCTGGGTCAGGAAGATCCCCTGGAGAAGGGAATGGCTACCCACTCCAGTATTCTTGCCTGAAGAATTCCATGGACAAAGGAACCTGGTAGGCTACAAGTCCATGGGATCACAAAGAGTCAAACACTAGTCAATTTGACAGTACTGGGGAGTCAGAATCAAAACAGCCTAGGAGCCCCACAGAACAATTAACCTTGGTCCTGGGATGGCACTGAAAACCATGGTCCTGAATTCTGCATAGGAATAAGGTCCCAATTACTGCACAAGAATGATCAGCCTTAATGGGTTGTAAATACATTGTCCCTGAGTGTTATGATTACTTGCCAAGAATACTAACATCCTCATCCAGAACAAGAGAGAAGAATTAGATTGGTGATCATTTCTAGTCAGGCTTATAGTTAAAACTGCCTGTTTAGTGTGATGATTTTGTTAAAGTATTTCTGTGCTATTTTTAAAGTGTTTCTATAGTACTTGAAGAGTGTCTATCGTACATACTACCTTCTATTATGACCCTCTACTTTCAAGTGAAATAACCAAAAACCAGATAAAAATATGACACTGATTTTTAAGACACTGAACATCATGCAACAAAGCCCTGTGATACTTTGAGAGAAAAGGAGCAAGTGAAGTGAGCTCTTCTGTTGCCTTAGCATACAGCCTAGAAGGTGAAATCAGGGTGGGTCCCTGAGTTAAAAAATGAGAACACAGAATCCAGGGAAGACACTGGCTGCTAGGGTTCCAGGACAGAGTATGAGATAGGGGAATCTCAGAGATGTCCTCAAGGCCCCCTTTGTGTATTCAGCTGACTACTGGTCAGCACATGCCTGAGAGAGAATCTGTCTAAGGCTGGAGACAGGGCCACCCAAAAGGGCTATAAGTGACAATGCCCAGCACAGACACACACAGTACCGGTTCCCACCAGCCAGAATCAGACACCTTATGGTTTACAAGCTTTGGGTAGCATCTACAACAGGGTCTTGCCTCAGTAGTAGAGACTAGTCAACAGTGCTGTGCTCCTAACTTAACACCATGACCCCAAACGACCCACATCCAAGTAGCTGCATTTCAAAACAGAGCTTAAGAATATTTAGAATACGAAAATATACACATCAATCTGAAATCATGATTTCTGGCATCCAAAATTATCAGACATGCAAAGAAGCAGGAAAATAGGACCCATAATGTGAAAATCAAATTGACCCCAAACTAATACAAACCACTTCAGCATTCTTGCCTTGAGAACCCCATGAGCAGTATGAAAAGGTCAGAAGAGATCCAATATGCTACTGGAAAAGAGTGGAGAAATAGCTCCAGAAGGAATGAAGAGGCTGAGCCAAAGTGGAAACAGTGTTGCAGATGTGTCTGGTGGTGAAAGTCTGATGCAGTAAAGAACAATATTGCATAGGAACCTGGAATGTTAGGTCCATGGATGGTCAATTGGAAGTGGTCAAACAGGAGATGGCAAGAGGGAACATCACTATTTTAGGAATCAGTGGACTGAGATGGACTGTAATTCTTCTGAAGCAAGGAGACTAAGCCATGGCTACTGCTGATTTAGAGACAGGCAATGCCATGTTAACACCCCAAGAGCCCAGCCTAACCTTTCCATGTTACTATGAAAAGAGAACTATGAAAATCCAGTAAGAGTTCATCTGAGCTCTGTAATGAACTTTAGCCTGTCTATGAAGTCTTTTACCCTTGGGTATTCTGTGACCATAGCCAAAAGAAACTTGGCAATTTTTTGTTTAGCCTTATTGACCTGAGTTCAATCCCTGGGTGGGGAAGATCCCCTGGAGCAGGGAATGGCTATCCGCACCAGTATTCTTGCCTGAGGAATTCCACGGACTGAGGAGCCTGGCAAGATACAGTCCATGGAGATGCAAAGAGTCGGACACTGCTGAGCGACTTTCATTAAGTTATAACTGACAAGTTGTAAGAAATTTAAAGTATACATTGTAATAACTTGATAAACACTGATTGTTCTCATCTAGTTAACATATCCATCACCTCACACCTTTAAAAAATATCTGGTGACAGCATTTAATTTCTACTCCATTAGTAAATTTTAGTTATATAATACCCTATTATCAACCACAATCATCATGGTATACATTATTCATCTTATAACAGAAAGTTTGTACCCTTTTCCCAACTGTACCCTATTTTCCCCTACCTCCCAAAACATGGAAATCACTTTTTCTAATCCCTGTTTCTGTGAGTTTGACCTTTTGGATTCCACATGTAAGTATCTTTGGTAATTTCTTGAGTCATTTCTTTAGTGTAGATATTCTAATGTCACATCAACTATGATCGTACTGCAGTATATTTTCTCTGGAAGTAGATTCTGCCTGTTAAATCTGTAGGTGTCACAAAGAATAAAATAATATTTCTCCAAGGGTGCTCCCAAAATATCAGATGTGAGTGAAGACTTAGAATTGTCATAAATTCCCGTTTTCAAGAGTGGCTCCAGTAGACCAAATTAAGTTTATTTCTTCTCAAGCTTCTGTAATAACATTTTCAAATTAATCATCTTTTATCATGTCAGTCATTTTTACATTAAGACAAAATTTCACTCTCAGTTCAGTTAAGTTCAGTCGCTCAGTCGTGTCCAACTCTTTGCGACCCCATGAATCACAGCAAGCCAGGCCTCCCTGTCCTTCACCAGCTCCGGGACTTCACTGAGACTCACGCCGAGTCACTCACGCCAAGTCAGTGATGCCATCCAGCCATCTCATCCTCTGTCGTCCCCTTCTCCTCCTGCCCCCAATCCCTCCCAGCATCAGAGTCTTTTCCAATGAGTAAACTCTTCGCATGAGGTGGCCAAAGTACTGGAGTTTCAGCTTTAGCATCGTTCCTTCCAAAGAAATCCCAGAGCTGATCTTCTTGCAGTCCAAGGCACTCTCAAGAGTCTTCTCCAACACCACAGCTCAAAAGCATAAATTCTCCAGCGCTCAGCTTTCTTCCCAACTCTCACATCCATACATGACTATTGGAAAAACCATAGCCTTGACTAGACAGACCTTAGTTGGCAAAGTAATGTTTCTGCTTTTGAATATGCTTTCGAGGTTGGTCATAACTTTTCTTCCAAGGAGTAAGCGTCTTTTAATTTCATGGCTGCAATCACCATCTGCAGTGATTTTTGGAGCCCAAAGATAAAGTCTGACACTGTTTCCGCATCTATTTCCCATGAAGTGATGGGACTAGATGCCATGATCTTAGTTTTCTGAATGTTGAGCTTTAAGCCAACTTTTTCACTCTCCTCTTTTACTTTCATCAAGAGGCTTTTCAGTTTCTCTTCACTTTCTGCCATANTATTTCCCATGAAGTGATGGGACCAGATGCCATGATCTTCGTTTTCTGAATGTTGAGCTTTAAGCCAACTTTTTCACTCTCCTCTTTTACTTTCATCAAGAGGCTTTTTAGTTTCTCTTCACTTTCTGCCATAAGGGTGGTGTCATCTGCATATCTGAGGTTATTGATATTTCTCCTGGCAATCTTGATTCCAGCTTGTGTTTTTTCCAGTCCAGCATTTCTCATGATGTACTCTGCATATAAGTTAAGCAGGGTGACAATATACAGCCTTGACGTACTCCTTTTCCTATTTGGAACCAGTCTGTTGTTCCATGTCCAGTTCTGACTGTTGCTTCCTGACCTGCATACAGATTTCTCAAGAGGCAGGTCAGGTGGTCTGGTATTCCCATCTCTTGAAGAATTTTTCACAGTTTATTGTGATCCACATAGTCAAAGGCTTTGGCATAGTCAATAAAGCAGAAATAGATGTTTTTCTGGAACTCTCTTGCTTTTCCATGATCCAGTGGATGTTGGCAATTGGATCTCTGGTTCCTCTGCCTTTTCTAAAACCAGCTTGAACATCAGGAAGTTCATGGTTCACGTATTGCTGAAGCCTGGCTTGGAGAATTTTGAGCATTACTTTACTAGCGTGTGAGATGAGTGCAATTGTGCAGTAGTTTGAACATTCTTTGGCATTGCCTTTCTTTGGGATTGGAATGAAAACTGACCTTTTCCAGTCCTGTGGCCACTGCTGAGTTTTCCAAATTTTCCAAATTTGTCACACTGTAGGCACTCTAAATATTTGTGACTGGTTGAATGAGGGGAAGTCTACAGAGTCCCTTAGCTTCTACTAAAGTTTAGGAATTACTGACTTAATAGGATACTTGAGTACCCCATATCAGTGATTTATAGGCTGTGTTCAAACACTTGGCAGGTAGGCCAAGGGGTTGATTTGGATCAATACTGAGGATTTCAGAGCAAAGAAAGGATTCATCAGGGGTGCACTCTAGACACTTTGATTTAGCACTTTGCTTCCTAAGATCATTATGTTGTTCTAACGCTATGAGGTAACAAAGAGGGAGACAAGTAAGGGAGGCTGTTGGGATTCTCTGACAGGATTTGGCCAGAGTTTCACTGCGATGATGACAGAAAATGGAAAGAAAGGCTCTTATGTGAGATAGGACAACTTGAGGTACAAAATGTGACCGAAATTCAGCTTTCAGTTTGCAGTGATTTCTCTGTAGCCCAACTTCATGAATTAATTAGTCAAATTAGCCAAGCTAGAAAATTAAGAGGTTTATATAGGATTTTTCTCAATGAAAGTCTGTTTAGAGATTGTCTAGATCTTTTGCATGAGCTCTTCCTTCGCTTTGATTCTAGAACAACTTCTCCACCTGTTTGCCTGAGCAATTCCTACTGGCCATCCGTTATAGCTCTGCTGAGTGTGTCTTCTCTCTGGAAGCCTTCCCTTACCTCCTTCTCTACCAAGTTAGGTGCTCCTGGCATGTGTTTCTGCAACATTCTATGCTTTCCCTATCACTGGAGTTATTATATTTTATTATAATTACTTGCTTTCCAATAGACAAGTGTTTCTCAATTTCTTTTCTTTTCCTAAGGGATCTTCAGACTGTATAACTGTTTATGTATTGTATGCATGTGTGTGTGTATATATATATATATACTATACATTAAAAGTTTAAAGTTTTTTGTCTTACCTAACAACAAATTTTCTCTCCTTAAGAGTGATGGTACCTTGGTTAGGAATGAGTATAATCAACCATGCAGATGCATCCACTACTCTGCTCAACTTTGGATTGTCAGTGCCATGTTTATAGTACACATTTGATAATTATTTATCTGGAGAAGGAAACGGCAACCCTCTCCAGTATCCTTGAGTGGGAAATCCCATGGACAGAGGAGATTGTCAGGCTACAGCTCATGGGGTCATGAAAGCGTCAGACACAACTTAGTAACTAAATAATTAGATAAATGAGATAATTTTTCAAATCCTAAAATTGTCTAACCTTGAAATTAATCATCTTGAGACTATATTGTCATGTTAAAAAATACATTTTAAATGTCTGCTGCCTTTCTTATATAAACATATAGCAAGTATGCCATCTGTCTTTTTCTCCCTCCTAGATAGATCTGTATAGGGATTTCCAGATTCACTCTTTTGACCTTTTCTCACAGTGTAGCCCAGCAGGCTACAGACCATAGGATTGCAAAGAGTCAGACACAACTGAGCATCCATGCAAACTAACTCTTTACAAGTAAGTTTCTTGGCATTGAGAAAGAATCTGTGGCTGGAAAATTATTTCCCTCATTTAAAACTAACATATCTAAATGGGAATTGAAACTGTAACCTCTATTTCTGTGAGAACATACTTCTTCCATAAAGTTCAGAATTAAAAAAAATTCCATCTCAGCTAGACAGTACTAGCATGTGCTATTTTTCAGGAAATGGAAGTAGCCACATTATATAGAGCTTGGCATTAATGCATACTACAATACACATACATTTATAGATGTGGCATAAATTAGGTGAAAACATCTGTCAAAATTCAAAGTGTTTTCCACAGAGAAGGTAAGCAGTAAATATTCATATCTATGTATACAGATATAAACACACACACATTGGCATACAAATAATTATAAGGTATGACCTTAATGTACTACCTCTGTTTTCCAACAATGTGAATATATCACCCATTACTTCATGCTTGTGAGTATCTCTGTTTATCTTACTCTTCAGCCTCCATATTCCATTCATTCATATTTTAATTCATCTAACACACATCTTTTGTCTCCTAGAGCCATGCATACTGTGGTGTTCCAATATATGTGGTCTCATTCTTCCCTTGTATCTCTACAGACTACTCTCAAATCAGAGCGTAGAGTAGCCTTTAAACCATCAGTCAGATCACCTCCTGCCTCTGCTCCAAACACTACAGTGACTTTCGGTTTCACTCAGAGTAAAAGATTCTATATGAACTTGCCCCTTTGACACTAAGACTTTTGTTTCCTCTTTACTTACTTAATTATTGTCACAACGGCTCTCTGACTATTTTTGGAACCTGCTGCTAATGCACAGGCTTTAGGTCTTTGTATTAGTGGTTCCCCCTGCCTGGAATACTCTTCCAACCATTAGATACCTACATGGCTAACACCTTTGTCTCCTCCTCCAGCTTGATCAAATTTCAGCTTCTCTGAGGCCCACCTTGATTCTATTTCTTATTGCAGTCAGTTCCTACCCATACAACTTGACACTCCTGATCCTTCTGAAATTGCCCTGATATTTTTCTTTCCTCTAAAGCACTGCTACCTTCAAACATCTATTTCCTCATGTATTATGTTTATCGTAGGAGAACCTCTACTCCACAGCCAGAACATAATGTCCTTGAGGGTAGATGTCTTTATCTGTTTTGTTCACTGATGAATCACAAGGAACTATTATAGGATAGTATCTGGCATATGTTAAGTCCTCAAGAAATGTTTGTTGCATGGGTGAATTCTTAAATAGAGCTTGCATTTAAAATACCAGAAGTGTAAAGAAGAAAGTAAGAAGCAACAAGAAGAAAACTAAATTAGCATCAGAGGGTTGACAGAATTGGCAGTGGCTGCTTATGGATGAGACGGCCAGTAAGGGCTTCACTGTGGAGGTGTCTTTTGGGCTGAAGAGTCACAGTGGCAAGAAGGCTGTGTATTGTGCGGTCAGGAGTGCACCCAGGGTGACAAACAGCCCGTAACAAATCGGCAGTGGGCACGAGCTTCTCATCAAGGAAGGAAGAATCTTACAGTGAATGCACACATGAGGGACAGAGACAGGGCCTGAGGTTTGAAAGCTAAAGAGGGTCCTAATGATAGTTGGCATTTCAATCTGATCTTCTGAAAATGGTTACCTAATCAATATATATCTGAAAATGTATGGCTGAAAAAGGTGATTTATTTCCAAGTTTTTCTTAAGATGTGCTTCAAATTTCCTCCTTTTACAAAATACTTAAGCCAGTTCAGTTCACATGATGTCTATTCATGCTTTGGTGGAAACCAGGCAAGTTTCAAAGAAGTGCCAGAGGTTTTTAGGTGGCAGGAAGTAGCGTGCATATGTGCTTCTGAAATCACGTCACGTAGGTGGCTGTCTGTGCAGTTCCGTTATTTGCACCAGCTTGAGTTGTGGCTGCCTTTGAGTGGTGACTCTTCCTGTCTGCTCAGAGGCTTTGCTTTGAAGGAGAGAAAGGCTCCAGGTGGCTGCTTCTGCAGGACTGTATTCAAGGGCGCAGTCATACTTAACCTTCATATTTACGTAAGCCAGCCATTGACCCAAGTTTTGCTTAGCCTGAACTTCCTCTTTTTTTAATTTTTTTAAAATGAACTCCTGACATGTGATTTCTAGTAAATAATGGTATTGCATGAACCCTTACTTTCTCACCACATAAAATAACTTGCTGTGTCAAAGGGAGGAAGCATGCAGAGGCTGGTGCAACATTCAATTCTTCAGAATCATCACTTTCTTACCATTTAGGACTTTCATTAGCATCTCCCTGCCCTGCAAGGGCTGACTTTCTTTGCTGTATGATTATTTTTTTCCCCCAACAATATGACTACTAAAAAATGACCTTGATTAAATAAATGAGATGTTTCCACTATTGAAAATGTTTATATTCACAGGTACTACAGTTCTATCCAGGCTTTTTAGTTGTAACAATTTATAAAATTATATTATGTTTCAACAATGAAATGGAACTTTTAATGCTATTGGTAAGAAAGCAGATTAGAAAAAAGAATTAAAAAAAAAAAATAACCTGTTAGAGAAATCAGAGTTGTGTGTGTTGGGGGGAATGGTAAATTTAAAATAGTAATTTAACATTTTTTGATAACTTAGTCTCATGTTTTCCATACTAATTACAATACTGTATTGCTTCATATTCCACCCCTACCAATTATAGAAAAAAGGCACTAGAATTTTGGTAAGTAGACAGATCATGTCAATGTCTTTATCCTCTGAAAGTTTTAAAAGCCTTCTCACTCTTCCCAGTGTTTCAGTGCTGGCATCCTAGGTGCTGCCTAAACATGCCTTCCCAGCCTGTAGCCCAACCTTCCTCTAAGCCATCAGAATGACCTTCAAAGACAATTTTGCCCAGGTCACTGAAAAATGGACTTTATATTGTACATGACACACCAAAGGGAGAGAATGAGCAAAACTGGTTTAGTCAGCAACAGGATCCTGTATGTTATGGAAAGTGCTTTGCCCACCAGTTTAATCAGAAGAGAATAATTGCCTTCTCTTTTCCTTCTCCTTCCACTTGTCTTCCCCTCCCTTTCCTTGTCCCTCTCCTCTCTTCGCCTCATCTCTCCCATCTCTTCCCCTTGCTTTTCCCCTTTCTCTGTCTCCCCTCTTCCTTCCTCCTTAACCTTCTGTCCTTAAAAGGCAAGGTTTTCTCTGCTCAGTGGGCAGTACAACTAAACTAAGTATTGTGCAGTATTTGGCCATATGGTTTTTAATGATTCTTTCATGAAGGAAGCACATACATTCCTGCCTGTCTGGAAAAATGTAACAAAAATAGGTTAATTGCTATATTTCAATTTATTCTGTTAAGATTATAACATTTAATAAGTAAAAAAATGATGTTCATTTATTCAAACAATTTACTAGGTCCTGAACTCTTTACTGTGGCTCAGCACTAAAGATTCCATCTGAAATGCAGGAGTCACAGGAGATATGGGCTCAATCCATAGTTCAGGAAGATCCTCTGCAGGAGGGCATGGCAACCCACTCCGGTATTCTTGCCTGGAGAATCCCATTCACAGAAAAGCCTGGCGGGCTATGGTCCATAGAGTGGCAAAGAGTCAGATAAGACTGAAGCGACTTAGCGCGCGTGCACACACACACACATACAAAATGAAGGGCTTAAAAAATGAATACAGGTCAGTCCTAACTTTCAAGGAAATTATGGTCCAGTGAAGGAAATAAAACATAAACACTTTAAAAGTTCTAAAACAATGCAAAATATAAATAATAATTGAATACAATAATATAGTAATATCCCAAGACAGGAAGTGATGATAAATTGCAAATAAGTGACTGAGATGGTAAGTGTGAGGACATTTCAGAGAATTTCCAGTAGACTGAGGTGACTTGGGGACATTTCACAGAGCAAGACAGATGTAGAGAATGTTTAGGTTCTAGAGAGGAAGAGAGAAAAAGGCAATGTGTTCCACATGAGAGGGATGGCATGGGCTGAAACTTACAAGTATCAAAGCACAATGCGGGTTTCAAGAAGAGACAATGAACAGAACAGCATGGCTTGAGTGAAAGATTTGGAAAAATCGTATTGGAAATAAGTTGGGGAAAGATCATAGAGGGATTTGAATGCCTTATTTAGTTCATCCAAATGTCTCTGTGAAATTGTTATGGGGGAACCTTTTTGTCAAAATTTCTCAAAAGAATGTGATTGATTTCATCATAGAGAGATCATGTAGAAAGGAGAAATTCAAACCATACATCCTTAGGATATGAGTAAACAGCAAAATCTCAGTCACTGGATTCTTGGAATGAGTCTGGCCATACTGAGGATAGGGAAGTAGGTATCTAACTCGTCATCATTGAGCTTATCTTTTGTCCTATAAGTAGTGGCTAGTGATTGGAAAATTTTAACCAGGAGGGTGATGTGATCAAATTTTGTTAGCTTATTACTGTGACAGCCTATAGGTATATATTAGAAAGAGATGAGTTTCAGCTACAGTAAAATAGAAATATAATGAGGCAGTCTTTGGACTAGATGGTGGTAGCCTGATGTTCAGACCATGGCAGCAAGGATGGCAAGTGGAGAGCAGGATTTGGAGCAACTGGACTTGGTGATGGAGTAAATATGTGAGGGGATGGGAGGCAGATGACACTGGGAGACGGACAAAGTTGTGGAATGGGCTCTTCTAGGTGGCTCTCAGGGCACTGGATTGAGCTACTGTCCTTTGACACAACTTCATGTTTCATTGATTTTAGTTTGGGGGTGTGTTCAAACTTCCATTTCATCTCCATTCCCTCTAACGTCTCGTCCAGTAGATCACTGCAACTTTCTCCTTGAAGCTCTGTCACTAGTCCCTTTTTCTATCAATACTTCTAGGCTACATGAGTGATAGGTAATTTTTCTCAAAAATAAATATGATTTTATCTTTTCTCCTAAAACATCTCAATTGGTACTTTATATCTATTGATCAAAGTCCAAGCCACTTACCCATATATAAGACCCTTCACAAACACCCACAACTTACCCTTGCAACTCTTCATATTACATTTACCCAAAAAACATCTTTGCTCCACTTCCACTTAAGCTCTCACTTTTTCACACATTATTGTCTTAATTGGCTCATGGCTCTTCCCAAAGTTGTCCATGTGAGCACTGACTCCACACTTAGCTCTATTATCATCTCTTTAGAAGTAGCTCTTAAATTTCCCAGGCAGAATAAGGTACTACACAGTAGCTAAAACCAAAGAACTTTGAATATGTACTAATTTATGGTCTGTTATTAATTTAATTTATATAATAATAAACATATTGATAATATAGCTAATATTTTTTATTCTTGGATAGTAACTTGGTAAAGCACTTACACATATTAAACCATTTATGGACACAGTCAGTGGTTGAAGAACCTGAGATATAGAGAGGTTTGAGAACCCAAGTTTGTCTGATTCCAATGATGGCACGCACAACCCCTCTACCCAGGGACTCCTTTTGTGTTAGAGCTCCTCAGAGCTGGGTGAATAGCTCATTCAATTCTTTAATCCCATCTCTAATACACATTCAATAATGTTTTGTTGCACTATCAAAGGATAAATGAATGCATGCTGGGGAAATTGATAAAACAATTAAAGGTGGAGTCTTAATAGCTGACCAGAGCTTTACTTGCTTCCTTTCCCAGCTAACAGTTACATTAGCAGAAGCCTTTCATGCCTACAAAGGAATGACTAATGTGGGGATTTCACACACTGGCCACAGATGGGAGGAAGATGCTTGTAGCTATCCAGGCCTTTCCCAGCACATTCATATCATCACCCTTTCTGTTAGAAAGGTTATTCCTATCTAGAAGCAGGAAAAAACAAGCCAGGAAATTAAAAAAAAAATCTGTTAGAATATTCCAGAGAATTTTGTTCAGAGTTGAATAGGAACTAAGACAGATATTTGTGCCTGACAAAACTTGGGATTATAATTTAAAAGTGAAACAATGAAGAGACAAGGTGAAAGCTTATACAAGTTCTAATAGTGCTGTGTATCTTTGATTTGTTGAGTTGTTTTTTAAAATCAATATGGTCTCCCACATAGCTGCATCTATGCATCAAAAGCATCTGCTTTGGCCAGAACTGCTTGGAATAGTGAGCAAGGTTTTAAGCATATTCACAATAGTTAACACTGATAGAGTACTTGGTAAATCCCAGGTGTATCTGAAGTGTTCTATGTGCATTAAGTCATTTAATCTTCACCGCAACCCCACATGTTACGTCTATTGCCTCACCCTTCGGTAGATAAAAATATGAATCTTGAGATACTAATTTATATATTAGGTTTATCTATTCCAGACTGCTCTTGATGACTTTCCTTTACTGATTCCATGTGTCTTCCATTTTATTGTTCAGTTGCTAAGTTGTGTCCGATTCTTTGTGACCCCATGGACTGCAGCATACCAGGCTCCTCTGTCCTCCATGCCCTTCTTAAGTTTGTTCAAATTCATGTCCACTGAGTGCATGGTGTTATCTATATTTCCTGAGTTATTCAGGACCTTACTTTACTTTATGCCTGCAGTCATCCCTAAGACTCCTTCCTTCTCCCTGTTGCCAGCTCTTTCGATCATTTAGGATTTTTTGGATTGGTCTATCTGGTTTCCTGGGTCCTCAGGTTGTCTTCTTTTGCGATTGACTCCTTCAAAGGTTGAGAGATAATCAATTCCTTCCTCTTGAGAAAGTCATAATCAAATTGAAGCCTTAAATAGAGTCATTTTCTAAGAAGTAATTTAAAAAAATGAAACAAATTTTGGCTGCAGTAAAAAGTGTACAGTTTTAAAACTAAGAAAGATCTGAGCGAAACAAAATGGACATTTCTAGGGTTGGTAACAGCCTGATTTCATTTCCTAAAATCTTAATTTCTAGATTATCTCCAAGTAAGACCACTCTGGATCAGTTCTTTTAGCTTTAAACTCAGTTTTTACTTTTTTTTCCCACAGTAATCTTACTTCTCTGTGGGCTTATTAGGATCTTCAGATCTTTCTGTGTAGAAGCCCTTCCTTTCATTGTGTGGACCAAGCCTTGAGGAAGTTCTACACTGTGCTGTAAAATAATAACTGTGATGAAAACAATAACAGGATATTTATTGACTGATGCTTGTGTCTTTTAATCTGTGTGTGTGTATACATATATATATATATATTTAAAGGTGTGAGTGTATGGAAATTTTCAGAAACACACAAAAATAGAGGAACTACAATGAAACTACATGGACTCATTACATTTTTTTGCCCTTCTTGTTTCATCTAATAGGGAATTTTTATTTGTTTATTTGAGTATTTTAAAGCAAATTACAGTTATTCTATCACTTTACTTGTAAATAATTCTGTATGTTTCTCTAAGGGTAAGGATTTTTTAACAAACAATGGCAAAACCCAATAGAATTAGTAGTTATTACTAATAGTATCTACTACCCAACCCATGTTCTATATTTACATACTGACTCAAGTTCCTCCTTTTACTATGAATTTGTTCAAAAAATGAGTTTTGAAAAGTATCCATACACTGCACTTGGCTTGTGAGTCTCCTCCTCCATTTGTTGAATTCTCAGTGTAGGTGACATCCTTTACAGACATCACCTTAATCTAGCCTCAGAGCATACTTCAGAGGTTGGAGCCATCATCTCTGTTTCACCAATTTGAGATTTTAGCAAGAGTTTAGGTGACTTGCCTCAACTCGCATAATCTCCCAGGGCAGAGGCTGTGCGAAGACCCAGTGTTCAAAGCCATTCCTGTCCCATCTCTTCCGCTTCCCCCATTCCTTACACAAGCTGGGCCTTCTGTTTCCTTTTGTCTGCCACTTCTGTCACTACATCATATTTCCTCTCATATCTTTTGCCCCTTTCAATGTATTTGGCAACTCTAGATCTTTCAGGAAGCCAGGGTGCTTGAATCTTTTGCTGAAACTAACAGAGCAACCTTAGTCTCATAAGGTGGTTTCCTTTGTTATCTGGAATTTTAAGCTCCTGAGGCAGAAGCAGATTTCTCTGTCATCTTGGTTTTACATACACAGTGACTTCTGAACAGCCCAGTAGGTTCCTCTGTTCTATCCACATAGATAGCTCATAGCTCCTCATTTTCAGAGCAGAGACACTGCTATCCTTTTTAGCATGATGAAAGCTCCAGCTTCCTCTGGCTTAGGTTATGAGTTCACATTTTTAACTTTTTGTTGCTGACCTATCACTCAGATACCCTCAAATTGTTCTTTATGGTTTTAAAAGAACAAAAATACTTTCCATGCATGTTTACAGTAAAAGATGGTAAAAGGTAAGATTACTGGCAAATAAAAGTCAATGCTCAGTTACATTTTCCCCAAATTTTAGAGTTCTAAGTACTTTATTTTTTAGAACAATAACATACCAGCTTTGAATAAAATGGATTCACATAGTGAGGCACTTATTTTATTTTTAATCCTTTTGAATCCCTGATCCTCTCAGTAGATCTTAGATTGGTACTTACATGTTTTTTAGCTCTCTCAAATACCTGCAGAGTTAACAAGCAGAGAGCAACTCTCAGGCTCAGAGATCTTGGCTGGCAAGATAATAAGATTGTTTTAATTGTATTTGTTTTTAAGATTTCCATATGCTTATACAAGTTAAATGGTATTTCCACTTATGCCTGACATATGAGTTTTTAAACGTATTTGTGTAGGTAAAAAAGTAGTTTTAAAGAAAAATGTTAAGTAATAGCTATTATCTTGAGTACTTATTACATGCAATGATCTGCTCAAAGTTATATGATGTAGCAAAAGATTTATTTTAAGGGCACTCTGAAGCAGATACTATATATCATCATGTCAATTTCATGAATGAGGCAAATGGGACACAAACCTTTAAGATCACAAAGTTGATAGATAGTATCATTAGGAATTGACCTCTTTCCTTTTATCTAATACTGCTTCCAAGTCCAGAGCAGTGATGATATTTGTGGCTGGTGAGCTTAATACAAGAGGTACTAGAATGGCCAAGGGAAAGCCTTGTCTCACATCCTTCCCTTTATATACACAGGTTATAAATAAAGGATCCATAGTCTTACAAATTTTAGCTTTAGTATTACCTCTGCTACTTAGTATGTATGTTTTTGGTCAAATTATTTAATCTCTCTAAGCTTCAGTTTTCTAGGGAATCCTCCTCTACTGTTGGTGGGAATGTAAGTTGGTGGGAATGTAAGTGGTGCAGCCACTGTGGAAAACAGTGTAGAAGTTTCTCAGAAAACTGAAAAGAGAATTACCTCATGACTCAGCAGTCCTGTTGCTGCTAAGTCACTTCAGTCGTGTCCGACTCTGTGCGACCCCATAGGCGGCAGCCCACCAGGCTCCCCCGTCCCTGGGATTCTCCAGGCAAGAACACTGGAGTGGGTTGCCATTGCCTTCTCCATCCGCAGTCCTACTCCTGGGCATATGAAAATGAAAGTGAAGTCGCTCAGTCATGTCCAACTCTGCGACCCCGTGAACTGTAGCCCACCAGGCTCCTCCGTCCATGGGATTCTCCAGGCAAGAACACTGGAGTGGGTTGCCATTTCCTTCTCCAGGGATCTTCCTGACCCAGGTCTCCCGCATTGCAGGCAGACACTTTAACATCTGAGCCACCAAGGAAGCCCTGGGCATATAGTTGGATAAAACTATAACTCAGAAAAGATAAATACATCTTTATGTTCATAGCAGCACTATTTACAATACCAAAAACATGAAAACAACCTAAATGTTGATGGACAAATGAATGGATAAAGATGTGGTTCATGTAAACAACAGAATACTACTCAGCCACAAATATAATGAGATAATGTTCTTTGTAGCTCCATGGATCCAACTGGAGATTATCATACTCAGTGAAATAAGTCAGAAAGGGAAAGACGAATAATATATGTTATCACTTATATGTGGAATCTAAAATATGACACAAATGAACCTATCTTCAAAGCAGAAACAGACTCATGGATGTAGAGAAAAGACAAGTGGTTGCCAGGGGAAGAAGTGTTTGGAGGTGGGTTGGAGTGGGAGGTTGGTGTTAGCGGATGTAAGCTATTATATAGAGACTAGATAAATAGCAATGTACTATCATATAGCACAGGGAACTATATTCAGTATTCTAGGATAAACCATAGTAGAAATGAATAGAAAAAAAAAAAGTATACCCTGAAGAAGGGAATGGCTACCCACTCCTGTATTTTTGTCTGGAGAATCCCATAGACAGAGGAGCCTGGTGGGCTATAGTCCATGGGGTCACAAAGAGTCAGACACAACTAAGTGACTAAAACACACACATATATGTATAACTGAATCACTCTGCTGTAAAACAAAAATTAACATTGTAAATCAACTATATCTCAATTAAAAAAATAAACTTCAGTCTTCTCATTTGTAAAGTAAGTATAAGAACTACCTCACAAAGTTATAGATATACTAGACTCCACTAAGGTTATGTAATATGTAGACAAAAGACAAGTTTTTTTAATACTTTATATTTTTTATATTTTATATTTTCAGTTATTAAAGTTATTACTGGTACATGATAAGTAATTAAAATTGTAGCTAATATCATTATCTGGAGGAAATAATATTAATGTTTAACTCAGGGCTTTAATTGGAATTCTTTAAGACAGGGCTTTAGACAGAACTGGATTTCAAGATTAGTTCCATGTTAGCTTGGAGAAGTTACATCTGTGAAAGGGGAATAGCAAATTTTCAAACTTGGTGTGGAATGAAATAACATAGTTACACATTTAGCCCAATTGTTGCCACCAATCCTGTTTGGTATTCCCTGAGCTTCCTGAATTTGGTGTCTGATATTAATCTGAGAAACTCTCACCCATTATTGTTTCAAATACTTCTGTTTCTCTCTCTTTTTCTGGAATTCCTATTGCACACAGGTTTTCATAGTCATTTCACAGTTCTTAGATGTTCCATTTTTATCTTGATTTTCAGTTTGGGGTTTTCTGTTTAGATATCCTCAAGCTCAAATTCTTTCCACGGCCATGTCCATGTACTAATAATCCTTCTAAAGACGTTCTTCATTACTCTTGCAATGTTTTGATCTCTAGCATATCTCTTTGGTTCTTTCTGAGAATTTCCATCTCTCTGCTTACATTGCACATCTGTTCTTATATGCCGTTCACTTTTACACTAGAGCCTTTAGCATATTAATCATAGTTTTAAAAAATTCCTATCTGATAATTCTCATAGTACTGCTATATCTGACTCTAGTCCTGATGTTGACTTGGTCTCTTCAAACTGCTTTTTGCCATTTAGCCTGTCTTGTAATTGCTTCTCTTGATAGCTGAACATGATGTACTGGGTAAAGGGAACTACTATAAATAGACCTTCAGTGATGTGGTGGTAAGCATGAGGGAAGGCAAGTGTTCTATAGGTCTTTGACTTGGTCTCAGTTTTTAGTGAGCCCGTGTCTCCTTCCCATCCACCTTTGGTGGGACAGGATGGCTAGCGGGACCTGAAGTTGGCTATTTCCCTCCCCCTACGTCAATTTCGCCCTGATAAAACACCAGCAAATTAAGCTTTGGTTAAATAGTTTCTTCTGAGGGCAGGCCTTCTACAGAACAGAGTGCTCTGGGGTATTTCAAAAGGCTTCCTTTCCCCTCTCCCTGCAAGAAGCACAATTGGATTTTTCTCACATATTCATTATAAGAATCTGGTTGAGTTCCTAGGGGTAAAATTCACAAAAGTGTGGACAATTTCCCCATCACTGGGTCCCCCTGGAGTCCTCTCCTGGAGCTCTTGGACTTGTCCACACTGAAGTGAAGTGAAGTGAAGTCACTCAGTCATGCCTGACTCTTTGCGACCCCATAGACAGTAGCTTTCACCAAGATCCTCCATCCATGGGATTTTCCTGGCAAGAGTACTGGAGTGGGCTGCCATTTCCTTCTCCGCACTGAGCTTCCAGCAATTTGTCAGTCATAGTTCGGGTTTCCTTACCCTGGCCCTAGTTCCTGTGGTTGTTTGTGCTGTGGGTTTCTGCTCTGGTTAGTTGTGATTCTCAGTAGCTCCTTGTCAGCCTCTTCAAATTTGACAAAGAGGTTTGCCCCTATGACCTTGTTTCTCTGACAAATTTAAAGACAGTTGTTGATTTTTCAGCTTGTTCTGCTTTTCACTCTTTAGGACAGAACGGCAACTTCCAGCCTCTCACATGCCTAACTGGAAACCGAAAATCTAGCCTAGTTCTTCATGCCAGTAGGTCCTCACTCAGGGCTACTATAAGCTCTTATTTGATTTGTGTTATGTTGGACCCATAACTGAAGCACAGAGATTTTATGCTAACATTAATATTTTATATCAGATTACTTCTTTGAACAATATTCTATCTAATGTATTTATAATATAAAATCTCTAAGAGTTTTATAGGAGTCATACATTATGAAGTTTGAGACTCTACAGTTTATTACTATGATGTGATAAACGAACTCAAGTTAAGCAAATGGCAGCTATTACTTAGTGAAGAGGCCTCTATATGAAATAAATAAAGAGTAAAGTAAGCAGTTAAAACTTGTATGTAGCTATGGTATCTTAAAGGCTTTTGGCAAAATCCATGCTAAAGATACACAAAAATATACTAATTACATATATTCCCTTGATTTATTATTCATACCACTTCCACTTTTATATCTTCTGACTACAAAATAAATGAACTATTTATCAGAAAAATCTACAATAAGTGTTTGGGGATGGGAGAGGTATGACAGTTAAGGCTGGATGGAGGAGTTGTTGCCACAAGATATTATCATAATTACCTGTGAAAATCTCTCCATGAATAATTGCCTTAAGGTAAATGATAAAAATGCTAATATCAGCATCACATTTTTTTTTTTTTGTTGGATGTGTAATGCTGCCCTTTAGCTATAATTCTGTGTGGCATCCATGTTAGATGGTACTTAAAGTATCAGAAGGTTTTTAGCATGTTACTTTACACAAAAACTGGTTCTTCAGTAGAGACTCCAAGAACTAGTGTGTTTGTTGCCTGCTCAGTCATGTCTGACTCTTTGCAAACCCCATGGATTGTAGCCAACCAGACTCCTCTGTCCATGGAATTTTCCATGTAAGAATCCTGGAGTGGGTTGCAATTTCCTTCTCCACAGGGCTTCCCGACCACAGCTCTCCGGCAGATTCTTTACTGTCTGAGCCACCAGGAAAGCCCCCAAGAAACAGTAGGCGAGTATAAATTAAAGAAGAAAAGTCTATAACTTGTTATTTCTATATCCACCAAATAGCAATAGTAAGATCTTCATGACCCAGATAACCATGATGGTGTGATAACTCACCTAGAGCCAGACATCCTGGAATGTGAAGTCAAGTGGGCCTTAGGAAGCATCAGTACAAACAAAGCTAGTGAAGGTGATGGAATTCCAGTTGAGCTATTTTTGAAATCCTGAAAGATGATGCTGTGAAAGCACTGCACTCAATATGCCAGGAAATTTGGAAAACTCAGCAGTGGCCACAGGACTGGAAAAGGCGAGTTTCCACTCCAATCCCAAAGAAAGGCAATGCCAAAGAATGTTCAAACTACTGCACCAAAGTAATGCTCAAAATTCTCCAAGCCAGCATTCAACAGTACATGAACTATGAACTTCCAGATGTTCAAGCTGTATTTAGATAAGGCAGAGGAACCAGAGATCAAATTGCCACCATCTATTGGATCATCAATAAAACAAGAGGATTCCAAAAAAAAAAAAAAAAAAAACATCTATTTCTGCTTTACTGACTACACCAAAGCCTTTGACTATGTAAATCACAAACAACTGTAAAATTCTGAAAGAGATGGGAATACCAGGCCACCTTACCTGCCTCCTGAGAAATCTGTATGCAGGTCAAGAAGCAACAGTTTAAACTGGATGTGGAACAACAGACTGGTTTGAAATTGGGAATGGCATATGTCAAGGCTGTATATTGTCACCCTGCTTATTTAATGTATATGCAGAGTACATCATGCAAAATGCAAGACTGGATAAAGCAGAAGATGGAATCAAGATTGACAGGAGAAATATCAATAACCACAGATAAGCAGATGACAACCACCTTTATGGCAGAAAGCAAAGAAGAAGTAAAGAGCAAAGAGAAGCAAAAGAGAAGTAAAGATGAAAGTGAAAGAGGAGAGTAAAAAAGCTAGGTTAAAACTCAACATTTAAAAAACTAAGATCATGGCATCCAGTCCCATCACTTCATGCAAATAGATAGGGTTTTTTTTTTTTTGTTGGATGTGTAATGCTGCCCTTTAGCTATAATTCTGTGTGGCATCCATGTTAGATGGTACTTAAAGTATCAGAAGGTTTTTAGCATGTTACTTTACACAAAAACTGGTTCTTCAGTAGAGACTCCAAGAACTAGTGTGTTTGTTGCCTGCTCAGTCATGTCTGACTCTTTGCAAACCCCATGGATTGTAGCCAACCAGACTCCTCTGTCCATGGAATTTTCCATGTAAGAATCCTGGAGTGGGTTGCAATTTCCTTCTCCACAGGGCTTCCCGACCACAGCTCTCCGGCAGATTCTTTACTGTCTGAGCCACCAGGAAAGCCCCCAAGAAACAGTAGGCGAGTATAAATTAAAGAAGAAAAGTCTATAACTTGTTATTTCTATATCCACCAAATAGCAATAGTAAGATCTTCATGACCCAGATAACCATGATGGTGTGATAACTCACCTAGAGCCAGACATCCTGGAATGTGAAGTCAAGTGGGCCTTAGGAAGCATCAGTACAAACAAAGCTAGTGAAGGTGATGGAATTCCAGTTGAGCTATTTTTGAAATCCTGAAAGATGATGCTGTGAAAGCACTGCACTCAATATGCCAGGAAATTTGGAAAACTCAGCAGTGGCCACAGGACTGGAAAAGGCGAGTTTCCACTCCAATCCCAAAGAAAGGCAATGCCAAAGAATGTTCAAACTACTGCACCAAAGTAATGCTCAAAATTCTCCAAGCCAGCATTCAACAGTACATGAACTATGAACTTCCAGATGTTCAAGCTGTATTTAGATAAGGCAGAGGAACCAGAGATCAAATTGCCACCATCTATTGGATCATCAATAAAACAAGAGGATTCCAGAAAAAAAAAAAAAAAAAACATCTATTTCTGCTTTACTGACTACACCAAAGCCTTTGACTATGTAAATCACAAACAACTGTAAAATTCTGAAAGAGATGGGAATACCAGGCCACCTTACCTGCCTCCTGAGAAATCTGTATGCAGGTCAAGAAGCAACAGTTTAAACTGGATGTGGAACAACAGACTGGTTTGAAATTGGGAATGGCATATGTCAAGGCTGTATATTGTCACCCTGCTTATTTAATGTATATGCAGAGTACATCATGCAAAATGCAAGACTGGATAAAGCAGAAGATGGAATCAAGATTGACAGGAGAAATATCAATAACCACAGATAAGCAGATGACAACCACCTTTATGGCAGAAAGCAAAGAAGAAGTAAAGAGCAAAGAGAAGCAAAAGAGAAGTAAAGATGAAAGTGAAAGAGGAGAGTAAAAAAGCTAGGTTAAAACTCAACATTTAAAAAACTAAGATCATGGCATCCAGTCCCATCACTTCATGCAAATAGATAGGGAAACAGTGAAAGACTTTATTTTGGAGGGCTCCAAAATCACTGCAGATGGTGACTGCAGCCATGAAATTAAAAGATGCTTCCTCCTTGGAAGAAAAGTTATGACCAACCTCGACAGCATATTGAAAAGCAGAGACATTCTTTGCTGACAAAGGTCCATCTAGTCAAAGTTATGGTTTTTCCAGTAGTCATGTATGCATGTGAGAATTGGACTATAAAGAAAGCTGAGCACTGAAGAATTGATTCTTTTGAACTGTGGTGCTGGAGAAGACTCTTGAGAGTCCCTTGGACTTCTAGGAGACAAACCAGTCCATCCTAAAGGAAATCAGTCCTGAATAGTCATTGGAAGGACTGATACTGAAGCTGAAGCTCCAATACTTTGGCCACCTGATGCAAGGAACTGACTCATTGGAAAAGACCCTGATGCTGGGAATGATTGAAAGCAGGAGGAGAAGGGGACACAGAGAAAATGGTTGGGTGGCATCACTGACTTGATGGACATGAGTTTGAGGAAGGTCCAGGAGTTGGTGATGGACAGGGAAGCCTGGCATGCTGCAGTCCATGGGGTCAGAAAGAGTTGGAAATAACTGAGAAACTGAACTAAACTGAATTATTGTAGGTATCCTTGAAATTAGTGACCACACATGTTATAATTGGAGGCTTCCCAAGTGGGGCCACTGGTAAAGAACCTGCCTGCCAATGCAGGAGACATAAGAGACATGGGTTCAGTCCTTGGGTTGGGAAGATACCCTGGAGGAGGGCATGGC
The DNA here is from genome assembly GCA_006410635.1 of Cephalophus harveyi. Lineage (NCBI taxonomy): Eukaryota > Metazoa > Chordata > Mammalia > Artiodactyla > Bovidae > Cephalophus > Cephalophus harveyi. The sequence goes on along the minus strand of SJYT01014844.1, from coordinate 365,116 downwards.
AACCTACTCCAGTATTCTTGCCTGGAGAGTCCCATAGACAGAGGAGCCTGGTAGGCTATGGTCCATAGGGTTGCAAAGAGTTGGACATGACTGAAGCAACTGAGCACGCAAATAACTGAGTCAGTGTACTATTCACTTGAAACTAACACAGCACTGTCAATCAAATATAAAGTAAAATTTAAAAAACAAAAAAATAAGATATTACTTTACGTGTAAAAATGTCATTTTATGTCAGTCTTTCCATTTTTCACTTCAAAATAAGTTTTATTATGATAAGGATTTAAAATTTTCCTGACTTCTTTACTTTCAATTTGGTTTTATGGGTTATTGTGGTGAACCTGCAGAAATTTCACCCAACAACTTTGTTTAATTCCCTAATTTTACCCATATTTGTTATTTTAAGCTGGAATGGAAGACACAATGATGAACTACTGGAGATCAGTGGAGAAATAACTCCAGAAAGAATGAAGGGATGGAGCCAAAGCAAAAACAATACCCAGTTGTGCATGTGACTGGTGATAGAAGCAAAGTCTGATGCTGTAAAGAGCAATATTGCATAGGAACCTGGAATGTTAGGTCCATGAATCAAGGCAAATTGGAAGTGGTCAAACAAGAGATGGCAAGAGTGAATGTCGACATTCTAGGAATCAGCAAACTAAAATGGACTGGAATGGGTGAATTTAACTCAGATGACCATTAGGAATCCCTCAGGAATCCCTCAGAAGAAATGGAGTAGCCATCATGGTCAACAAAAGAGTCTGAAATGCAGTACTTGGATGCAATCTCAAAAACAACAGAATGATCTCTGTTGGTTTCCAAGGCAAACCATTCAATATCACAGTAATCCAAGTCTATGCCCCAACCAATAACACTGAAGAAGCTGAAGTTGAATGGTTCTATGAAGACCTACAAGACCTTTTAGAACTAACACCCCAAAAAGATGTTCTTTTCATTATAGGGGACTGGAATGCAAAAGTAGGAAGTCAAGAAACACCTGGAGTAACAGGCAAATTTGGCCTTGGAATGTGGAATGAAGCAGGGCAAAGACTAATAGAGTTTTGCCAAGAAAATGCACTGGTCATAGCAAACACCCTCTTCCAACAACACAAGAGAAGACTCTACACNNCTTTTCATTATAGGGGACTGGAATGCTAAAGTAGGAAGTCAAGAAACACCTGGAGTAACAGGCAAATTTGGCCTTGGAATGCGGAATGAAGCAGGGCAAAGACTAATAGAGTTTTGCCAAGAAAATGCACTGGTCATAGCAAACACCCTCTTCCAACAACAAAAGAGAAGACTCTACACATGGACATCACCAGATGGCCAACACTGAAACCAGATTGATTATATTCTTTGCAGCCAAAGATGGAGAAGCTCTATACAGTCAGCAAAAACAAGACCAGGAGCTGACTGTGGCTCAGATCATGAACTCCTTATTGCCAAATTCAGACTGAGTTTGAAGACAGTAGGGAAAACCACTAGACCATTAAGGTATGACCTAAATCAAATCCCTTATGATTATACAGTGTAAGTGAGAAATAATTTAAGGGACTAGATCTAATGGAGTGCCTGATGAACTATGGACAGAGGTTCATGACATTGTACAGAAGACAGGGTCAAGATCATCCCCAAGAAAAAGAGATGCAAAAAAGCAAACTGGTTCTCTGAAGAGGCCTTACAAATAGCTGTGAAAAGAAGAGAAGCTAAAGTCAAAGAAAACAAGGAAAGATATACCCATTTAAATGCAGAGTTCCAAGGAATAGCATGGTGGGATAAAAACACCTTCCTCAGCAATAAATGCAAAGAAATAGAGGAAAACAATGAAATGGGAAAGACTAGAGATCTCTTCAAGAAAAATAGAGATACCAAGGGAACATTTCATGCAAAGATGGGTTGTTCAATAAAGGATAGGAAATGGTATGGACCTAACAGAAGCAGAAGATATTAAGAAGAGGTGGCAAGAATACACAGAAGAACTATATAAAAAAGATNCTAGAGATCTCTTCAAGAAAAATAGAGATACCAAGGGAACATTTCATGCAAAGATGGGTTGTTCAATAAAGGATAGGAAATGGTATGGACCTAACAGAAGCAGAAGATATTAAGAAGAGGTGGCAAGAATACACAGAAGAACTATATAAAAAAGATCTTCATGACCCAGATAATCATGATGGTATGAGCAGTCACCTAGAGCCAGACATCCTGGAATGTGAAGTCAAGTAGGCTTTAGGAAGCATCACTATAAAGCTAGTGGAGGTGATGGAATTCCAGTTGAGCTATTTCAAATCCTAAACGATGATGCTGTGAAAGCACTGTATTCAATATGCCAGCAAACTTGGAAAGCTCAGCAGTGGCCACAGGACTGGAAAAGGTCAGTTTTTATTCCAATCCCAAAGGGAGGCAATGCCAAAGAATGCTCAAACTACTGCATAATTGCACTCATCCCACACGCTAGCAAAGTAGTGTTCAAAATTCTCCAAGCCAGACTTCAACAGTACATGAACTGTGAACTTCCAGATGTTCAAGTGGGTTTTAGAAAAAGCAAACGAACCAGAGATCAAATTGCCAACATCCACTGGATCATCGAAAAAGGAAGAGAGTTCCAGACAAAAACATCTATGTCTGCTTTATTGACTATGCCAAAGCCTTTGACTGTGCGGATCACAATAAACTGGAAAATTCTGAAAGAAATGGGAATACCAGACCAACTGACCTGCCTCTTGAGAAATCTGTATGCAGGTCAAGAAGCAACAGTCAGAACTAGACATGGAACAACAGACTGGTTCCAAATAGGAAAAGGAGTGTGTCAAGGCTGTATATTGTCACCCTGATTGTTTAACTTATATGCAGAGTACATCATGAGAAATATTGGCCTGGATGAAGCACAAGCTGGAATCAAGACTGTCGGGAGAAATATCAATAACCTCAGATATGCAGATGACACCATCCTTATGGCAGAAGTGAAGAAGAACTAAAGAGCCTCTTGATGAATGTGAAAAAAGAGAGTGAAAAAGTTGGCTTAAACCTCAACATTCAGGAAACTAAGATCATGGCATCCGGTCCTATCACTTCATGGCAAATAGATGAAGAAACAGTGGAAACAGTGGCTGACTTTATTTTGAGGGGCTTCAGAATCACTGCTGATGGTGACTACAGTCATGAAATTAAAAGACACTTACTCCTTGGAAGGAAAGTTATGATCAATCTAGATAGCATATTAAAAAGCAGAGACATTACTTTGCCAATAAAGGTCCATCTAGTCAAGGGTATGGTTTTTCTAGTAGTCATGTATGGATGTGGACTATAAAAAAAGCTGNCATGAAATTAAAAGACACTTACTCCTTGGAAGGAAAGTTATGATCAATCTAGATAGCATATTAAAAAGCAGAGACATTACTTTGCCAATAAAGGTCCATCTAGTCAAGGGTATGGTTTTTCTAGTAGTCGTGTATGGATGTGGACTATAAAAAAAGCTGAGCACAGAAGAATTGATGCTTTTGAACTGTGGTGTTGGAGAAGACTCTTGAGAGTCACCTGAACTCCAAGGAGATCCAACCAGTCCATTGTAAAGGAGATCAGTGCTGAATGTTCATTGGAAGGACTGATGTTGAAGCTGAAATCCAGTACTTTGGCCACCTGATGTGAAAAACTGACTCCTTGGAAAAGACCCTGATGCTGGGAAAGACTGAAGGCAGGAGGAGAGTGGGAGGACAGAGGATGTAATGGTTGGATGGCATCACCAACTCAATAGATGTGGGTTTGGGTGGACTCCAGGAGTTGGCAATGGACAGGGAGGTCCAGTGTGCTGCAGTCCTTGGGGTCGCAAAGAGTCGGACACGACTGAGTGACTGAACTAAACTGATGGTGTTAGGAAGTGTTCTAATTTCATTCTTTTACAGGTAGCTGTCCAGTTTTCCCAGCACCATTCGTTGAAGAGGTCTTTACCCCATTGTATATTCTTGCCTTCTTTGTCAAAATAAGGTACCCATAGGTGCATGGGTTTATTTCTGGGCTTTCTATCTTGTTCCATTGGTCTATATTTCTGTTTTTGTGCCAGTATCATACTGTCTTGATGACTGTAGCTTTGTAGTATAATATGAAGTCAGAAAGGTTGATTCCTCCAGCTCCATTCTTCTTTCTCAAGACTGCTTTGGCTTTTCAGGGTCTTTTGTGTTTCCATATGAATTGTGAAATTTTTCTGTGAAAAAATGCCTTTGGTAATTTGATAGGTATCACACTGAATCTGTAGATTGCATTTTGTAGCATAGTTATATTCACAATATTGATTCTTCCTACCCAGGAACATGAAATATCTCTCCATCTGTATATGTCATCTTTGATTTCTTTCATTAGTGTCATAATTTTCTGTGTACAGTTCTTTTGTCTCCTTAGGTAAGCTTATTCCTAGATATTTAATTCTTTTTGTTGCGATGCTGAATGGGATTGATTCCTTAATTTCTCTTTTTGATTTTTCATTGTTAGTATATATATATGCAAGTCATTTCTGTGTATTAATTTAGTGTCCTACAACTTTGCTAAATTCACTGATTAGCTCTAGTAACTTTCTGATACCATCTTTAGGGTTTTCTATGTACAGTATCATGTCTTCTGCAAACAGTGAGAGCTTTACTTCTTTTCTGATTTGGATTACTTTTATTTCTTTTTCTTCTCTGATTGCTGTAGCTAGGACTTCCAGAACTATGTTGAATAATAGTGGTGAAAGTGGACACCTTTGTCTTGTTCCTGATCTTAGGGAGAATCCTTTCAGTTTTTCACCATTGAGAATAATGTTTGCTGTAGGTTTATCACATATGGCCTTTACTATGTTGAGATACGGAGAAGGCGATGGCACCCCACTCCAGTACTCTTGCCTGGAAAAGCCCATGGGCGGAGGAGCCTGGTAGGCTGCAGTCCATGGTGTCACGAAGAGTCGGACATGACTGAGCAACTTCACTTTTACTTCTCACTTTCATGCATTGGAGAAGGAAATGGCAACCCACTCCAGTATTCTTGCCTGGAGAATCCCAGGGATGGGGGAGTCTGGTTGGCTGCCATCTATGGGGTCACACAGAGTCGGACACGACTGAAGCGACTTAACAGCAGCAGCAGCATGTTGAGGTAAGTTCTTTCTATGCCCATTTTTTTGAAGAGTTTTAATCATAAATGAGTGCTGAATTTTGTCAAAGACTTTTTCTGCATCTATTGAAATGATCCAGAGAAGGCGATGGCACCCTACTCCAGTACTCTTGCCTGGAAAATCCCATGCATGGAGGAGCCTGGTAGGCTGCAGTCCATGGGGTCACGAAGAGTTGAACATGACTGAGCTACTTCACTTTCACTTTTCACTTTCATGCATTGGAGAAGGAAATGGCAACCCACTCCAGTATTCTCGCCTGGAGAATCCCAGGGACAGAGGAGCCTGGTGGGCTGCCATCTATGGGGTCGCACAGAGTTGGACGTGACTGAAGTGACTTAGCAGCAGCAGCACTGAGATGATCATATGGTTTTTATCTTTCAATTTGTTAATGTGGTGTATCACATTGATTGATTTCTGTATATTCAAGAATCTTTGCATCTCTGGAATAAACTCAACTTGATCATGGTATATGAGCTTTTTGATGTGTTGCTACATTCTGTTTGCTAAAATTTTGTTGAGAATTTTTGCATCTATGTTGATCAGTGATATTGGTCTGTAGTTTTCTTTTTTTGTGTGTTGTCTTTGTTTGGTTTTGGTATCAGGGTGATGGTGGCCTCATAGAATGAATTTGGAAGTATTCTTTCCCCTGAAATTTTTTGAAAGAGTTTTAGGATAGGCATTGAAGGTGAAGGTGAAGGTGAAGTCGCTCAGTCGTGTCCGACTCTTTGCGACCCCATGAACTGTAACCTACTAGGCTTCTCTGTCCATGGGATTCTCCAGGCAAGAATACTGGAGTGGGTTGCCATTTCCTTCTCCAGGGGAACTTCCCAACCCAGGGATCGAACCCAGGTCTCCCTCATTGGAGGCAGATGCTTTAACCTCTGAGCCACCAGGGAAGCCCAGGATAGGCATTAGCTCTTCTCTAAATGTTTGATAGAATTCTCCTGTGAAGCCATCTGGTCCTGGACTTTTGTTTTTTGGGAGATGTTTGATCACAGCTTCAATTTCAGTGCTTGTAATTGGGTTGCTCATAATTTCTATTTCTTCCTGGCTCAGTCTTGGAAGATTGAACTTTTCTAAGAATCTGTCCATTTCTTCCAGGTTATCCATTTCATTGCCATATAGTTGTTCATAATATGCTCTTATAATCCTTTGTATTTCTGCATTGTCTGTTGTAACCTCTCCTTTTTCATTTCTAATTTTGTTAATTTTATTCTTCTCTTTTTTTCTTGATGAGTCTGGCTAAGGGTTTGTCAATTATGTTTAAATTATCAAAGAACCAGCTTTTAGTTTTATTAATCTTTACTATTGTTTCTTTCATTTATTTTTCATTTGCTTCTGCTCAGATCTTTATGATTTCTTTTCTTCTACTAATTTTGGTTCTGTTTTTGTTGTTATTCTTCTTCTTTTTCCAGTTGCTTTAGGTGTAAAGTTAGGTTGTCTATTTGATGTTTTTCTTGTTTCTTGATGTAGGATTGTATTGCTATAAACTTTCCTCTTAGAACTGCTTTTGCTGCATCCCATAGGTTTTGAGTAGTCATTTTTTCATTGTAGTTTGTTTCTAGAGATCTTTCAATTTACTTTTTTATTTCTTCTGTTGGTTATTTAGAAGCATTGTTTAATCTCCACTTGTTTGTGTTTCCTAGTTTTTTTCTTGTAATTGATATCTAGTCTCAGCATTGTGGTCAGAAAAGATGCTTGATATGATTTCAATTTTCTTAAATTTATTGAGGTTTGATTCATGACCCAAGATCTGGTCTATCCTGGAGAATGTTCCGTGTGCACTTGAGAAGAAGGTGTATTCTTCTGCATTTGGATGGAATGTCCTGAAGATATCAATGAGATCCATCTCACCTAATATATCATTTAAGACTTGTGTTTCTTTATTAATTTTCTGTTTTGATGATCTGTCCATTGGTGTGAATGGGTGTTAAAGTCTCCTACTATCATTGTGTTATTGTCAATTTCTCCTTTTATGTCTGTTAGTGTTTGTCTTATGTATTGAGGTACTCCTATGTTGGGTGCTTTGATATTTATTGTTATATCTTCCTCTTGGATTGATCCCTTGACCATAATGTAGTGTCCTTTCTTATCTCTTGTAACCTTCTTTAATTTAAGGTCAATTTTGTCTGATATGAGGATTCTTTCTCCAGCTTTCTTTTGCTTCCCATTTGCAGGGAATACATTTTTCCATTCTCTCACGTTCAGTCTATGTGTCTTGAGGTCTGAAGTGGGTTTCTTGTTGACAGCATTTATTATATATGGGTCTTGTTTTTGTATCCATTCAGCCAGTCTGTGTCTTTTGGTTGGACCATTAAATCCATTTACATTTAAAGTAATTATTGATATATATGTTTCTACTGCCATTTTCTAATTGTTTGGGATTGATTTTGTAGATCTTTTTTCTTCTGTTGTATTTTTTTTTTTTTACTCATTGGAAAAGACTCTGATGCTGAGAGGGATTGGGGGCAGGAGGAGAAGGGGACGACCGAGGATGAGATGGCTGGATGGCATCACTGACTCGATGGACGCAAGTCTGAGTGGGCTTCGGGAGTTGGTGATGGACAGGGAGGCCTGGCGTGCTGCGATTCATGGGGTCGCAAAGAGTCAGACACGACTGAACTGAACTGAACTGAAACAAATCGGTGCTGAAGCCAGCCTATAATGGCTGTTTCTACTGCTTTATTTTTTACTCTAGTCTTTTTGGTGTATGTTCCCAGATCCTTTGGAAAAGGAAATGGTTACCCACTTTAGTATTCTTGCCTGGAGAATTCCAATGACAGAAGAGCCTGGCAGGCTACAGTCCATGGGGTCACAAAGAGTCAGACACGACTGAGTGACTAAAATCTTCACTTAACACACTCTTAGTGTGAGGTTACCTTACTTAACTATGGCACCATCCTAAGATTCTTGAAAGCACATTATAATAAGGGTGAACCCTGACCAAGATTGAAACTCTGAGTTTCTTTCTATCAGAGACTCCATAGTCTGCAGCTGCTGAACCCAGATGGGCTATAAGAACACAGGGAAAGGGGCTATTTCCAATGCCATTATGTCATGTAACACTTAAGTTGTGTCTCCCTATACATAAAGTTATAGGATTTACGTTATTTAGAAATGGATCTTTTAACATTAATTTTTATTGGAGTACAGTTACTTTATAATATTGCACTAATTTCTACTGTATAGAAAGATGAATCAGCTGTATGTATACATATATCCTCTCTGTTTTAGATTTCCCTCACATTTAGGTCACCACAGGGCACTGAGTACAGAGCTCTCTGTGCTATATGTATGTTCTCATTAGTTCTTTCTCTTTTTTTTGATTGATTAGCATACCAATTTAATAGCATTCCCAAACCTCTATTTGTGTTAGAATTAAATTTATTTATTTTAATTGGAGGCTAATTACTTTACAATATTGTATTGGTTTTGCCATACATCAACATGAATCTGCCACGGGTGTACACATGTTCCCCATCCTGAACCCCCCTCATACCTCCCTCCCCATACCATCCCTCTGGGTCATCCCAGTGCACCAGCCCCAAGCATCCTGTATCCTGCATCGAACCTAGACTGGTGATTCGTTTCTTATATGATATTATACATGTTTCAATGCCATTCTTCCAAATCATCTACCCTCTGCCTCTCCCACAGAGTCCAAAAGACTGTTCTATACATCTGTGTCTCTTTGGCTGTCTCGCATATAGGGGTATCGTTACCATCTTTCTAAATTCCATATATATGTGTTAGTTTACTGTATTGGTGTTTTTCTTTCTGGCTTACTTCACTCTGTATAATAGGCTCCAGTTTCATCCACCTCATTTGAACTGATTCAAATGTATTCTTTTTAATGGCTGAGTAATACTCCATTGTGTATATGTACCACGGCTTTCTTATCCATTCATCTGCTGATGGACATCTAGGTTGCTTCTATGTCCTGGCTATTATAAACAGTGCTGTGATGAACATTGGGGTACACGTGTCTCTTTCAATTCTGGTTTCCTCTGTGTGTACGTCCAACAGTGGGATTGCTGGTTCAGTTCAGTTCAGTCGCTCAGTCATGTCGAACTCTGCAACCCCATGAATCGAGGCAGTTCTATTTCTAGTTTTTTAAGGAATCTCCACACTGTTCTCTGCCGGGGTCCAGCCCCGGTGGATCCAGGGTGATTCGAAGGGTGGACAGCGTCGGCAAGGAAAACTTGTTTATTTATTTATATTAGATTAGATTAGAAAGATAGTGTAGTAGGAAAATTAAGTGGAGAAAAGAGGCTGAATAACTTGGTTTACGAGCTAAACTAATAAAACTTCAGACAAGAAGTTTGCACTATCTACATTGGGCCACCGGTGCCTGTTTGAATATCGGAGAGTGCCCCACCTTGGGCTCTCTCTCTCACAGAACTTAAAAGCCAGGGCAAGTAAGTAGACATGATGAGCCGCCCGCTCCAGATGGGAATTCAGCCTGAAATTAAAGTAGGAAGAGGAGACATGGGGGAAATCAGTCCAGCGACTGATTCCATCCTCTATTGTCTAGAATCTCCTTTTATACCCTTGATTGTACATAGAGATCAATGGGTAATACAAAATTATGTGGTGTCAGCAGCCCTGACTCTTATCAAAACCATGCTTTTCTCTCTGCATACCTAATTGTATACACAAGTCTTAGATCATTGACATCATCTTCCAGCCCAAAAGGGCCAATTAACATTTTGATAGGGTTTGTTAACCAGAAGACTTATTTGTGTTAACTTCCCAAAGTCTGGTGCCACTCTCAGAAAGCACTAAATAAAATTACATTCTTACATAGCAAAGATACAAGAGGAGTGCAGTGATATATAACAAAGAAAACTAATTAACTCAAAAGTCTAGTGCTGCTAACATCAAAACTACTATATATCTCTATATCCCGTTTACATTGATTAACATCCTCCCAGGTGCCTAAAAGATAAATATGGAGGTCTGGCAGCAGTCATTGAGTCAACAGTGAAAACCGTCACCAATGTAATTTTTAACTCTTCAGAAAAGGCTCTGTTTCTTTAAGATACTTTTAAGCTTTGTGCCTCTCGCAGTTGGGGGCTGTAAGCAATTCACAAGCTGTAAGAGGTCTGGGGAACCTGTTAGGCAAGCAAGCTAGAGAGTTATCAGAGGGCATTTACCTGAAACATCCCTTTCAAATGCAGAAGACTAAAGCCTTGAATTGACTTTTCCAGAGAATATCAGAAGAGTGGAAAAGCAGAGTACATTAGTAGGAAAATTAAGTGGAGAAAAGAGGCTGAATAACTTGGTTTACGAGCTAAACTAATAAAACTTCAGACAAGAAGTTTGCACTATCTACATTGGGCCACCGGTGCCTGTTTGAATATCGGAGAGTGCCCCGCCTTGGGCTCTCTCTCTCACAGAACTTAAAAGCCAGGGCAAGTAAGTAGACATGATGAGCCGCCCGCTCCAGATGGGAATTCAGCCTGAAATTAAAGTAGGAAGAGGAGACATGGGGGAAATCAGTCCAGCGACTGATTCCATCCTCTATTGTCTAGAATCTCCTTTTATACCCTTGATTGTACATAGAGATCAATGGGTAATACAAAATTATGTGGTGTCAGCAGCCCTGACTCTTATCAAAACCATGCTTTTCTCTCTGCATACCTAATTGTATACACAAGTCTTAGATCATTGACATCATCTTCCAGCCCAAAAGGGCCAATTAACATTTTGATAGGGTTTGTTAACCAGAAGACTTATTTGTGTTAACTTCCCAAAGTCTGGTGCCACTCTCAGAAAGCACTAAATAAAATTACATTCTTACATAGCAAAGATACAAGAGGAGTGCAGTGATATATAACAAAGAAAACTAATTAACTCAAAAGTCTAGTGCTGCTAACATCAAAACTACTATATATCTCTATATCCCGTTTACATTGATTAACATCCTCCCAGGTGCCTAAAAGATAAATATGGAGGTCTGGCAGCAGTCATTGAGTCAACAGTGAAAACCGTCACCAATGTAATTTTTAACTCTTCAGAAAAGGCTCTGTTTCTTTAAGATACTTTTAAGCTTTGTGCCTCTCGCAGTTGGGGGCTGTAAGCAATTCACAAGCTGTAAGAGGTCTGAGGAACCTGTTAGGCAAGCTAGAGTGTTATCAGAGGGCGTATAACTGAAACATCCCTTTCAAATGCAGAAGACTAAAGCCCTGAATTGACTTTTCCAGAGAATATCAGAAGAGTGGAAAAGCAGAGTACAAAGGCCGGCAGATTCTTATTCTTTGGGGGGTGGATGCTCGGGAAATTCCAAGGGGAACCCCTGAAACCTGATCACATCCTTGCGTATGTCAGGCTTCCTACCACATGACCTTGTCACGGGCGGGATTCCTCACACTGGCCCCCGACAGTTCTCCATAGTGGCTGTACTAGTTTGCATTTCCACCAACAGTATTTATTTCATACATAGTATCAGTAGTGTATATATGTCAATCCCAGTCCCCCAGTTCATCCCACTGCCCTTCCTTTTGGTATCCATTTGTGTGGTCACTACATCAGTGTCTCTGTTTCTGCTTTGCAAATAAGATCATCCATACCCTTTTCTAGATTCCACATACATGTGTTAATATAGGGTATTTGCTTTTCTCTACAAATGGATCTTTGGACAATCATTTATTGTATTGGAATTTGAGAGGTATCAAAACGTTTCTGATACAAAACTAGACTCTAGGTCTATCAAGAATTGTGTGACAAAATTAAGTGACGCTGAGTACACACTCTGTGCAAGAAATTCAATGAAAGTATTCCATTTTATTTCAACTAAAGTATGTTACACATTGTATTTCATTTAAAGTTCACTGCACATCTAGAAAGGAGATAAGATGATGATAGAAATTTTAAAGTTTAGGGAACCAAGGCATGAATTGACTCAGGAGTCAACAATTGACAGAATGAGGTTTAGACTCAGTCTTACCCAAGAGCCCTCATGCTCAAGCAGCCTTGTATTAAGGAAAGCATGTTTTGGAGTTCATCAGAGTGGTATTGAGGCCATGGTTCCCTCACTCTGAAGTCTCAGCCACAAGACCTCACTACTTTTAGGCCTTGATAGTCTCTTTCATCCAAGAGGAAAAGAGTAAGAATTCTCATCTTCCTCACAGCATTTTGGGAAAAGACAGATGAGATAACCCAGAAGAACACACTTTGTAAAAAAACTCTGAAGCAGGCTCAATTTTGAGAGTTTCAGACAAGCCTGATAAATAAATGCTGAGATTCATCCAACTCATAAGATTATTTGCATAGAAGCTGAAGTGATTCCTGGAGTAAGAAATTAAACTGTATTCATTGCTGTGTCTGAAATAACAATATGAGATATGACTTGACAGAGTTCTATTTGCAGAGGACTCAGAGTGTGTTTGCCCCCTTACACACATATTTATATATATTAGAATATAAATAATTTTTTATTAAAGACATCTAAATATATACCAAATATTCTATGTTAAATGTGTCACATATTAAAATATATTTAAAGCATACAGGCCATCAGATGTTGAGAACAGAGTACTATAATTATTAATGAAATCTGAGTCTCAGTTCAGCTCCTTGTCCTAAGGGGTATGATTTTAATTTAAAAACAGAAGATATATTTAATTGAGTCCTGTGACACAACAAGGGCAAAGTTCATATTACTATAATGTCATGTGACCCAAGGGGTAGGGAGACACTTACTTCATTCTATCACATTTTACCACACAATTTACACACCAGGAGAGCTCAGAGTGGTCACTGATGGAGAACTGCTTTGCTCAGGAGAAAAATAGGAAAGATGATGGGCTTCATGTGGAGCAGGTTAGAATGGTATCACTGCTGAAGGATCCAGCAGAATGGTAGTGGGGCTGCAACAGAACAAACCCATGGTAACCTCTGATATGGAATAACTGCACTTATGTGAAACCTTGGGAGCAAAAGTGTGGTATGGGTAGAACACTCCCTGGGAGTACACACGATAGACTCCATGATATACACAGGAAGGGAAACTGCTGTGCCCACAAAAAGGGCTTTGATGCTTGTGTCTCCTGGCTGACCATTGCGCTGAAGCTGGAGGAACATGTGGATACCAACAGAGTAAAGCCCAGAAGACTGCCAGAAATACCTGGATGGGACTTTGCCTGAGCTGGAGTTTCTATGTGAGGAGGTATGCACCAGAGTTAAGTCATCTGTGCAACTCCTATGAAGCAATTTTTGAGTGAGAAATTAATTTTATTACTGTACCTCTATAGCATCGGTTGTGTAAGAAGCAATCAGAATCTCACTTTGGCCCTAACATGATATTAGAAATCTCCATCATTTCTTGGATAAATATATGTGTTCCATTGTTCCATGCATTGCTGGGATATGTTTGGAATGCTAGTTGATAACTGATGTTAAGTCCAACTCAATGGTGCTTTTCTAACTGGAGCCACCATACTTTGGAATAAGAACAGTCTGTGTTACAAATGTGGCCTTATCTGAGACCAATTCAAAGTATGAATTTAATATTTGCCTTTTTCTCAAGATTCATTTTCATGAATTCTGTGGTTTGAGAACACTGCCTTATTTTCTCAGTGAGTAGAAGATAAAGCCCCTTGCTGAGAGTGTTGGGCAAGGGTGAGGTAGAAGTCTTGCAAAGAGTGGTAAATATGTGCAATAGTTTCTGTAAGCAATGGTGGAAGAGGTCTTCAGGGACATATAAAAATATTGCTGAGCAGTCCCAGTCCCCAGCTGAAACAACAGACTTTAAATTTGTGGTGATAACAATCTTCATAACTGTCCACAGAGAATCCCCAGAGCAATGAAGAACTGAGGCTTGAGGATATGGTGTAGTAACCCTGTGGTAAATAGAAGCACTGATATAAAAGAAAACACAGAAAATGATACAATAGGATCAACCAATGTACAACTGTAAAGAAATTTAACAATGGCTAAAGAAGACAGCTTAAGTGATACAAGTAAACGTTGTTTAAGACTTCATGAAGTGGATGGTCTCCTTTCAAAGAACTACAAAATGGGGCAAAAGGTAAAAAACATTTATAAGATAAAAAGAGCAAGGATGAGACAAATAGAAAATATCCAATTGGCTGGGGCCACAAAGTCACCCTTGATGGGCACGAGAAGGCCTGGACTGGGCTTGGCCTTTATGGACTGGCTGACTGGATACACTGCATGTCTGGTCAAGCAGAACATTTATGAGGACATGAATGTTTTCTAAGTTTTGCTTTGCTGATGTGGCATCCTGGGAAGGAGTATGGATTCTTCTTGCACCTAGAGATTTATTTCAACAGAGGCACGGTCCTCTAGGGAAAGAGATTATGACACCGAGAGCTCCGGTTGGCCTCGGGGGTCTCCATGTTTCACGGCTTCTGTGCTCACATCCATTTTGTGGTTCTGAAGTAGCAGGGGAAATACAGCTCTTGGGTATCATGGAACTAGAGGAACCAGAGAAAGTGGAAGTGTTGCAGCCTGAGGAACATTTCGAGCAGTTTCTGTTTCCAATCATCAGTGAGGGCAGGAGGCTATTGTGCCTTGCACTGGCATGCACAGAATAGCATATGGACATAATAGGATCAGATTGTAGGAAATGGACAATAAATTCTTCCAATAAAAACACAGGTGGAAAGCCTTGGGAAAAGCACTCTGAATTATTTTCAGAATCCAATCGATGGAGTCAAGGGCAGAGTGACCAAAAGGTGCAAGAAGGAGGAGAAGGCAAAGGAGATTGCAAAAATGACAGAGACAGATGCTGGCTGACCTAGGCAGGCAGGTAAAGAAAAGCAATTGTTCTGAAGGAAGGTCAGCCATTTTTGTCTAATGGATTCTGCTTAAGCAGTGGAGATTGGCTGAGACCCTAAAGAAGCTGAAATCATAGAATCTTTTGTTTCCTCATTTTCTCTCTGTTACACACTGTCCTCACTTACACTAATGTCCTGCTATGGTTAATGACCTCAATATGAGTTGTAACTAACTGTTAAATAATTTTGTTTGAGGAAGTAACTTTTGTTTGGAAAATGCCCTCACATATGAGAATTAGTGATAAAGGCTCTTGCAGGAGTAAGAGAAGCTGAAGCTTGCAGTAGCTACATTTGTTTCTGGGCTTTCAGTTATTTCTAAATCTTGAGGTGCTTTGCGATGGCACCCCACTCCAGTACTCTTGCCTGGAAAATCCCATGGATGGAGGAGCCTGGTGGGCTGCAGTCCATGGGGTTGTGAAGAGTCGGACACGACTGAGCAACTTCCCTTTCACTTTTCACTTTCATGCATTGGAGAAGGAAATGGCAACCCACTCCAGTGTTCTTGCCTGGAGAATCCCAGGGACAGGGGAGCCTGGTGGGCTGCTGTCTATGGGGTCGCACAGAGTCAGACATGACTGAAGTGACTTAGCAGCAGAGGTGCTTTGCTTTTTCTTGTGTGACCAGATAGCTCCTAGGAATATTGACTCTGTGCTGTGCTGTGTGGCTCATGAGACTCAGAGCTGGAGTTCTGTAGTTCTGGAGGTGTCTGCCAAAGGAGCTGTGCTATTTTTGAAAGATGATTTCATGCAGCAACTGCTAAAGAAGCTGTACAGGGGACCAGACTCTTACAAGGAGTGTGAATATGGCTGACGTGGCTAAGACTGATGAATCAAAAGAAGGGGTAGAGGATGGTATTGTCTGTATTTTGGGACTTTAATTTCTGTGTTACACCTAAGAAGGAGATATGTATTTTGTTGAAAATTTAAATTTTGTGTGGCACACTATCTGATGTAATCAGTCTCATCAATTTGTTTTGATAGCCTAACTCAGCTTTTTTGACATGGAAGTTTCCATGTCAAAAGATGGAAAAGTCCTTGTCAAGATCTCAATAGGAGATGAGCTCTTGGTATTCTGTTCAAGTTGATATTATACCTTGATGCATTTCAGGGGATTCTGGGCGTAAAATAAAAGAGGTATTTCCTTCCCTAGCCCCTTGAGAGGCTAGGGAAGGAAAGTGAAGACTACCTGCAATGGGCCCTAACCTGGACAGGGAACAGGTATCTTCAATGTTCCATAAATAACCCAGCAATAAGTTCATTTGAGTAGCAGAGCTGACAATTATTTGAGGTCAAAACTTTACCATGAGGGAAAATATTATTATGGTAATAAGTAATTATTTTATTGAAAATAAAAGGATACAAATATTACTGAAAGTCTAACTGGGGAGGGAAAACGAACATATGCAAATAAAGGTATATGAGTGGCACTGATGACAGCACAAGACATGAAGAGATAAACTGACCCAGAGAGATGGTACGGGGAGGGAGCTGGGAGGGGGGTTCAGGATGGGGAACACATGTACACCCGTGGCAGATTCATGTTGACGTATGGCAAAACCAATGCAATATTGTAAAGTAATTAGCCTTCAATTAAAATCAATAAATTTAAATTAAAAAAATAGATAAATTGAGTGATAGTACATAAATTCTCAAATAAGAAACCAGGAACCAGAGGAGTTGATAAAAGAGGTGGAAATGATCAGCGGTCTTGAAAACATGGCAGGATATGAAAGAAGAGATTATTCAAGTCAAGAGAAAGTATCACAGAAGTTAAATAGTTCTTACTACCCTATGTGTACATGTCAATACCACATAAAGTGTTAATATAGGAACAATTAATACTTTAATATTAATATTAAAGAAGAATTAATATAGGAACAAGGTACATTATTGGCCCTCAAAGAGATGATAGTCTAATAAGCAGAGCCCAGACTGATCATGGCTGGTTTCTGGAGTGGAGAAAAGATACAATGAAGGGAAACTTCTGGGTACATCACTAAAATTAATGTTGGAAAACTCAGCAGTGGCCACAGGACTGGGAAAGGTCAGTTTCCATTCCAATCCCAAAGAAAGGCAAAGCCAAAGAATGCTCAAACTACCCACAATTGCACTCATCTCACACGCTAGTAAAGAAATGCTCAAAAATCTCCAAGCCAGGCTTCAGCAATACGTGAACCGTGAAATTCCTGGTGGTCAAGCTGGTTTTAGAAAAGGCAGAGGAACCAGAGATCAAATTGCCAACATCCGCTGGATCATGGAAAAAGCAAGAGAGTTCCAGAAAAACACTATTTCTGTTTTATTGACTATGCCAAAGCCTTTGACTGTGTGGATCACAATAAACTGTGGAAAATTCTGAAAGAGATGGGAATACCAGACCACCTGACCTGCCTCTTGAGAAATCTGTATGTAGGTCAGGAAGCAACAGTTAGAACTGGACATGGAACAACAGACTGGTTCCAAATAGGAAAAGGAGTCCGTCAAGGCTGTATATTGTCACCCTGCTTATTTAACTTATATGCAGAGTACATCATGAGAAACGCTGGACTGGAAGAAACACAAGCTGGAATCAAGATTGCCGGGAGAAATATCAATAACCTCAGATATGC
>SJYT01014844.1:303027-347506 GCA_006410635.1 Cephalophus harveyi | reverse complement strand
GTACATCATGAGAAACGCTGGACTGGAAGAAACACAAGCTGGAATCAAGATTGCCGGGAGAAATATCAATAACCTCAGATATGCAGATGACACCACCCTTATGGCAGAAAGTGAAGAGGAGCTAAAAAGCCTCTTGATGAAAGTGAAATAGGAGAATGAAAAAGTTGGCTTAAAGTTCAACATTCAGAAAATGAAGATCATGGCATCCGGTCCCATTACTTCATGGCAAATTGATGGGGAAACAGTGTAAGACTTTATTTTTTGGGGCTCCAAAATCACTGCAGATGGTGACTGCAGCCATGAAATTAAAAGATGCTTACTCCTTGGAAGAAAAGTTATGACCAACCTAGATAGCATATTCAAAAGCAGAGACATTACTTTGCTGACTAAGATCCGTCTAGTCAATGCTATGTTTTTTCCTGTGGTCATGTATGGATGTGAGAGTTGGACTGTGAAGAAGGCTGAGCACTCAAGAATTGATGTGTTTGAACTGTTGTATTGGAGAAGACTCTTGAGAGTCCCTTGGACTGCAAGGAGATCCAACCAATCCATTCTGAAGGAGGTCAACCCTGGGATTTCTTTGGAAGGAATGATGCTAGGGCTGAAACTCCAGTACTTTGGCCACCTCATGCGAAGCGTTGACTCATTGGAAAACACCCTGATGCTGGGAGGGATTGGGGGCAGGAGGAGAAGGGGACGACCAAGGATGAGATGGCTGGATGGCATCACAGACTCAATGGACGTGAGTCTGAGTGAACTCCGGGAGTTGGTGATGGACACGGAGGCCTGGCGTGCTGCGATTTATGGAGTCGCAAAGAGTTGGACATGACTGAGCGACTGAACTGAACTGAACTGAAGGAGCATTTAGCTGAGGCAAAATAATTGGCAGTGTTACCACTGACGCTCTTTTTTGTCTTCTTTATTTCATCCTTACTCATTTCCTGTCAATACTTCCAACTACTCTTTCTTTTGAGCCTCACTTTCTTCATATAGTATTCTAGAATGTCTCATACAACTTTTTTCTTTCCCCTTTTTGGTGGAATGTAACAACTTCACATGAAGTTAGAGTAATATTTTCTTTCCTGAAAGATCCTAACTAGAGTACAATAGTGTGTATTTTTTCAGTCTTTTTTGGAAGTCTTTACATATATTGATCTATATCCCTGAATCCAAAATTATCTCTGATATTTGAACGCAAAATATTCTGTTTTAAACTTTTTCACAAGGGAGCTTTAACATAAGCATTAAAAAAAACTATAGGCTATTTTATGAAACTTATGCTCTTCTTTGTATTTTCTTTGTTTATATACTGAATGTTTTTGTTGTTTTTCTTCATGTCTGTAGGTTTTTCCAGATTTTATTTGAGTTCTGACAATAGTTATTCCTCTCAGCAGCCATTCTATTATACAGTTATCATAAGCAATCCTTAACATATTCATAGCATTTATAGAATAACTGGTTCTTTCTCTGACAATTTCTCAGGAGAAAAGTAATCCTTGGGTGTGGAAGTGGGAATCCTCAGCTAAATGCATGCTTGACATAGTCAGGAACCTAAATAGGCAGTTGTTCCACTACTGAAAATTGTCTGAGTGGAATGCCTAAGCACTGGCGGTAGTCTTAAAAGAAAATAAGAGACATCTGTCAGGGTCCTTCAAGCAGTTTAGCTTTCTAATCAGATCATCTGAATTCCTTAGTGAAAGATAAGAAAAAATCCTGCTACCCATTAGGACAGTCACTCAATGGTGATAAAGCAGATGTTTAAACAAGGTACACATACTATGTCTGTCAGTCTGTCATTTAGTGAAGCGATGGAGTGCACTGGAGAGGGCGTTAAGGAACAGATGAGGGAGAGGAAGCAAAGAATCCTGCTAGACCTGAGTCTGTGAGCCATAGAAGCAATGGCTTAAAATAACAATGTGGCAGCCTAAGACACTGTTGCAGGTCTGAAAGAGAAGCTGCAATTTGCTAATTTTGGAAGACTAGGTTAGTGCTAGTGAACCATGATTGATAGAGACAACATAATTTGCACCCCCTGTCTCTCACATGCATAATTTCTGTGAGCATTAGGAGCATTTGGCCAGGATATATAAGTTTTTGTGGTGCATGCTGCTGCTGCTAAGTCGCTTCAGTCATGTCCGACTCTCTGCGACCCCATAGATAGCAGCCCACCAGGCTCCCCCGTCCCTGGGATCCTCCAGGCAAGAATACTGGAGTGGGTTGCCATTTCCTTCTCCAGTGCATGAAAGTGAAAAGTGAAAGTGAAGTTGTTCAGTCGTGTCCGACTCTTAGCGACCCCATGGACTGCAGCCTATCAGGCTCCCCTATCCATGGGATTTTCCAGGCAAGATTACTGGAGTGGGCTGCCATTGCAGAGAATAATTTTCCTAAGGAGCTATTTTTGTTTGTTTGTTTGTTTGGCTGTGATGTAATGGAAAGTATGTGTTTTATGTTTGGTACTGGGCAAATCATTCAGTCTCTCTGAAGCCTAATTGCTTCATCTGTAAAATGATTACAGTAATGCTTTGAGGGGTTGTTATAAGAACTAGGAATTATGTATGTAAAATGCATGATAGATACAGCTGTCATTAGTTTTGATGGAGGTTTCTCTTAGTAGTTGCTGAGGTTGTTATTGATGACCTATCTTGTGATTACTGTGGGACTCCAGAGGGAGCATTCTTCATGAAAATTTAATAGGAATATCTGAAAACCCTAAAATGGATTCAACTCAATGTCTTTGGACTAAGAGATTATAACTACAGTGCCACTGGAGTGTCCACTAAGGAATATTTGCATTTAGGGATATCTAAGCAATTTGGTGGACAGCCTTCACAGTTCATTTTATCATAGGGATGCTCTGTGAGGACTTAACATACAGACTCATGTGTGTGTACACACAAATGTTTTATAAATTGAATGTGCATGAGGAGGGAGCTACACCTGGCTTTGAGCAGGTATTTGCTCCATGCAAACTACTTGCTTCCTAATGGAGAATATAAATCTTAAATAAAGTAACAGGGTAACTTTTAGATATATTGTTAATATTCAAAATCAGGGCTTCAAAATCTGCTTACAGGGTAACCCTAGAGAATCCACAGACGGAGATGGATTTGAAAGGGTCCTTGGAATCCATGAACACTATATGTGAAATTTTTTATGTGCATTTTCCTGGGCTGAATTTTCATAGTTTCTGTTTTCAGAAAGATTTCTGATCATAAGAAAGTTGAGAATTTCTGTTTTATTGTATCAAATAAGATAAGATAAAGAAAACTGACTGATCTTAAAAGCTTTTGAATATCTGCTCTTTAGGGGGACAGGTGGTCTGTTTTAGTTGGATCTATTCATTGTTTGAATTACCACCACCAGAAAATGAATAGCAGTAAAATGGTTGTAAAATATCAACTTGAAATATTTCCCACTGTTTCCATTTAACATTTTTTTTTCAGGCTCTCTTCCTGTTTGGTTCCTCTTTTGCTTCTAAAATTTATATATTAAATTATGATCAGTTTTTAGGTACTGAGATAAACTGATAAAGATGAGTCATATCAGAGAAAAAAGGGACTCTAGAGTGTATGATGGGAATTTATAAAGAGATCTGTAAAATTAGGCATAAGATAGTTTGAGAACTGATGAAATAAAGGCTGATTCACAGAAGTTCCTGCAAGGCAAATTGTGTGCCAGTTCATTACTTTGAGGAATCAAAAGTAATAATTCCTACATTATGATTTTGGAGAAAATATCTCTTTAAGAATTTAGTTGCTGAGTATTGAAACTTGAAAAAAACTTTACATTGAGATAGTATTAGAGAACATATATTATGCTTAAACCTGTTATACATATATATTGTTTAATTTTTGCAAACACTCAATGATAAAAATACTCTTTCATTCCAATTTTAATGATGAGGAAATTGACAATTAGGTAGATTAGGCAACTTGACAGAAATCTGACCACAAATCATAAAGCCAGGAATCAAAGTCAATTGACTCATTATGTTACTGACAAGGAAGAAACTGTAAAATCTCAAATACATAAGTTGCTAAAGGATACAGAATAGCTTTGTTGATGATCAATATGATTAATATGCCTTTACGAAACATTATATGAGTTAATGAATAAAGTATTACTGTTGCACTAATAATAGTGACTAAGAAGTAAGACATCCAAAACAGGAATCATTCATGATTCAGTGCCTTTCTGCCTGTGTTTACAGTCATTCTCACCTCCCACAGTGGGATATATTATTTTTAATTCCCTTCATGGATTTCAACATAGTATTGCTTAATTTTAAGCAGCTCTAACATTATTTTGTAAGATGCATTTGAAGACTTGTACTGGTAAGCTTCAGTAAATTTGGCACATCATTGTAACCTTTCATTTTGTACTGGGAGATATGTACTCTGAAGTCTATGGGAGAGACTGGCATCAAAAAGCCAGCATCATATACATAATGAAATTAAAAAGTAATGAAGTATCATATTGCTTCATTAGAGAAAAAGGAGAAACTATTATATTTCATGATTGGTATGTTACAAGGGAAATGGGCATTTTTCTGATGTATTTTTTGTGAAACCTAACTGCTGATTCAGAAGAATGTTTTGAAGTAGAGTTAAACATGAGGAAAATAATACGTCTACATCGCTTCATGGCAAATAGATGGGGGAAAAGTAGAAACATTGTCAGATTTTATTTTCTTGGGCTCCAAATCACTGCAGATGGTGATGGCAGCCACAGAATTAAAAGACACTTGCTCCTTGGAAGAAAAGTTATGACAAACCTAGATAGTGCATTAAAAAACAGAGAGATCACTTTGCTGGCAAAGGTCCATATAGTCAAAGTTATGGTTTTTCCAGTAGTCATGTATGTATGTGAGAGCTGAACCATAAAGAAGGCTGAGTGCCAAAAACTGATACTTTTGAACTGTGGTGCAGAAGAAGACTCTTAAGAGTCCTTTGGACTGCAAGGAGAACAAACCAGTCACTCTTAAAGGAAATCAACCCTGAATATTCATTGGAAGGACTGGTTCTGAAGCTGAAGCTCCAATACTTTGGCCACCTGATGTGAAAAGTTGACTCATTGGAAAAGATCCTGATGCTGGGAAAGACTGAGGACAAGAGAAGGGGGCAACAGAAGATGGGATGGTTGGATGGCATCCCTGACTCAATGGACATGAGTTTCCACAAACTCAAGGAGATAGTGAAGGACAGGGAATGCTTTCCTGGCATGCTGCAGTTCATGGAGTTGCAAAGAATTGAACACAACCCCACCCACAGGGAACAAGCTCCACAATAAAGAAGAACCACAAACTTCCAGCCTACAAAAGGCCACCCCAAACACAGCCATCTAAACAAGATGAAAAAAAAAAAGAAAATACATATATATTATCTTGTTTAATTTTTGCAAACACTCAATGATAAAAATACTCTTTCATTCCAATTTTAATGATGAGGAAATTGACAATTAGGTAGATTAGGCAACTTGACAGAAATCTGACCACAAATCATAAAGCCAGGAATCAAAGTCAATTGACTCATTATGTTACTGACAAGGAAGAAACTGTAAAATCTCAAATACATAAGTTGCTAAAGGATACAGAATAGCTTTGTTGATGATCAATATGATTAATATGCCTTTACTAAACATTATATGAGTTAATGAATAAAGTATTACTGTTGCACTAATAATAGTGACTAAGAAGTAAGACATCCAAAACAGGAATCATTCATGATTCAGTGCCTTTCTGCCTGTGTTTACAGTCATTCTCACCTCCCACAGTGGGATATATTATTTTTAATTCCCTTCATGGATTTCAACATAGTATTGCTTAATTTTAAGCAGCTCTAACATTATTTTGTAAGATGCATTTGAAGACTTGTACTGGTAAGCTTCAGTAAATTTGGCACATCATTGTAACCTTTCATTTTGTACTGGGAGATATGTACTCTGAAGTCTATGGGAGAGACTGGCATCAAAAAGCCAGCATCATATACATAATGAAATTAAAAAGTAATGAAGTATCATATTGCTTCATTAGAGAAAAAGGAGAAACTATTATATTTCATGATTGGTATGTTACAAGGGAAATGGGCATTTTTCTGATGTATTTTTTGTGAAACCTAACTGCTGATTCAGAAGAATGTTTTGAAGTAGAGTTAAACATGAGGAAAATAATACGTCTACATCGCTTCATGGCAAATAGATGGGGGAAAAGTAGAAACATTGTCAGATTTTATTTTCTTGGGCTCCAAATCACTGCAGATGGTGATGGCAGCCACAGAATTAAAAGACACTTGCTCCTTGGAAGAAAAGTTATGACAAACCTAGATAGTGCATTAAAAAACAGAGAGATCACTTTGCTGGCAAAGGTCCATATAGTCAAAGTTATGGTTTTTCCAGTAGTCATGTATGTATGTGAGAGCTGAACCATAAAGAAGGCTGAGTGCCAAAAACTGATACTTTTGAACTGTGGTGCAGAAGAAGACTCTTAAGAGTCCTTTGGACTGCAAGGAGAACAAACCAGTCACTCTTAAAGGAAATCAACCCTGAATATTCATTGGAAGGACTGGTTCTGAAGCTGAAGCTCCAATACTTTGGCCACCTGATGTGAAAAGTTGACTCATTGGAAAAGATCCTGATGCTGGGAAAGACTGAGGACAAGAGAAGGGGGCAACAGAAGATGGGATGGTTGGATGGCATCCCTGACTCAATGGACATGAGTTTCCACAAACTCAAGGAGATAGTGAAGGACAGGGAATGCTTTCCTGGCATGCTGCAGTTCATGGAGTTGCAAAGAATTGAACACAACCCCACCCACAGGGAACAAGCTCCACAATAAAGAAGAACCACAAACTTCCAGCCTACAAAAGGCCACCCCAAACACAGCAATCTAAACAAGATGAAAAAAAAAAAGAAATATTCAGAAGGTAAAGGAACATGATAATGCCCACCAAACAAAACAAAAGAGCAGGAGATGAGGAGTCTACCTGAAAAAGAATCCAGAATAGTGATAGTAAATATGATCCAAAATTGTGAAAACAAAATGGAGTTACAGATAAATAGACTAGAGACAAGGATTGAGAAGATATAAGAAATGTTTAACAAGGACCTAGAAGAAATAAAAAACGAGTCAATCAATAATGAATAATGCAATAACTGAGATCAAAAGCACTCTGGAGGGAACCAATAGTAGAATAACTGAAGCAGAAGATAGAATAAGTGAGGTGAAGATAGAATGGTGGAAATAAATGAAGCAGAGAGGAAAAAAGAAAAAAGAACTCAATGAGGACAACCTCAGAGGCCTCTGGGACAATGTTAAATACCTCAACATTTGAATCATAGGAGTCCCAGAAGAAGAATACAAAAAGAAAGGGCATGAGAAAATACTTGAGTAGACAATAGTTGAAAACTTCCCTAAAATGGGGAAGGAAATAGTCGCCCAAGTCCAAGAAACCCAGAGAGTCCCAAACAGGATAAACCCAAGGCAAAACACCCCAAGACACATATTAATCAAATTAATGAAGATCGAACACAAAGAACAAATATTAAAAGCAGCAAGGGAAAAACAACAAATAACACACAAGGGGATTCCCATAAGGTTAACAGCTGATCTTTCAAAAGAAACTCTTTAGACCAGAGGGAATGGCAGGACATACTTAAAGTGATGAAAGAGAAAAACTAACAACCCAGACTACTGTATGCAGCAAGGATCTCATTCAGATATGAAGGAGAAATCAAAAGCTTTACAGACAAGCAAAAGCTGAGAGAATTCAGCACCACCAAACCAGCTCTTCAACAAATGCTAAAGGATCTTCTCTAGACAGTAAACACAGAAAAGGATTATAAACTTGAACCCAAAACAACAAAGTAAATGGCAACGGGATCATACTTAGCAATAATTACCTTAAATGTAAATGGGTTGAATGCCCCAACCAAAAGACAAAGACTGGCTGAATGGATACAAAAACAAGACCCCTATATATGCTGTCTACAAGAGACCCACCTCAAACCAAGGGACACATACAGACTGAAAGTGAAGGACTGAAAAAAGATATTTCATGCAAATTGAGACCAAAAGAAAGCAGGAGTAGAAATACTCATATCAGATAAAATAGACTTTGAAATAAAGGCCATGAAAAGAGACAAAGACAGACACTACATAATGATCAAAGGATCAATCCAAGAAGAAGATATAACAATATGTACCCAACATAGGAGTACCACAATATATAAAGCAAATGCTATCAAATCTGAAAGGGGAAATTAACAGCAACACAATAATAGTGAGAGACTTTAATACCCCACTTACAACTATGCATAGATTAACAAACAGAAAATTAGCAAGGAAACACAAACTTTAAATGATACAATGGACTATTTAGACCTAATTGATATCTATAGGACATTTCACCCGAAAACAATGAATTTCACCTTTCTCTCAAATGCACACAGAATATTCTCCAGGATAGATCATATCCTGGGCCATAAATCTAGCCTTGGTAAATTCAAAAAAATTGAAATCATTTCAAGCATCTTTTCTAATCACAATGCTGTAAGATTAGATGTCAATTACAGGAAAAAACTATTAAAAATACAAACATATGAAGGCTAAACAATATGCTTCTGAATAACTGACAGATTACAGAAGAAATAAAAATATGCATAGAAACAAATGAAAATGAAAACATGACAGCCCAAAATCTATGGGATTCAGTAAAAGCAGTGCTAAGGGGAAGGTTTAAAGCTCAACATTCAGAAAACGAAGATCATGGCATCTGGTCCCATCACTTCATGGCAAATAGATGGGGAAACAGTGGAAACAGTGTCAGACTTTATTTTTTTGGGCTCTAAAATCACTGCAGATGGTGACTGCAGCCATGAAATTAAAAGACACTTACTCCTTGGAAGAAAAGTTATGACCAACCTAGATAGCATATTGAAAAGCAGAGAAATTACTTTGCCAACAAAGATCTGTTTAGTCAAGGCTATGGTTTTTCCAGTGGTCATGTATGGATGTGAGAGTTGGACTGTGAAGAAAACTGAGCGCCAAAGAATTGATGCTTTTGAACTTTGGCATTGGAGAAGACTCTTGAGAGTCCCTTGGACTGCAGGGAGATCCAACCAGTCCATTTTAAAGGAAATCAGCCCTGGGATTTCTTTGGAAGGAATGATGCTAAAGCTGAAACTCCAGTACTTTGGCCACCTCATGTGAAGAGTTGACTCATTGGAAAAGACTCTGATGCTGGGAGAGATTGGGGGCAGGAGGAGAAGGGGATGACCGAGGATGAGATGACTGGATGGCATCAGTGACTCGATGGATGTGAGTCTGAGTGAACTCCGGGAGTTGGTGATGGATAGGGAGGCCTGGAGTGCTGTGATTTATGGGGTCATAAGGAGTCGGACACGACTGAGTGACTGAACTGTACTGAACTGAACTGTACTGAACTGTACTGAACTGAACTGAAGGGGAAGATTCATAGCAATACAAGCTTACCTCAAGAAACAAGAGAAAAAATCAAATAATCTAACTTTACACCTAAAGCAACTAGAAAAGGAAGAAATGAAGAACCCTGAGGTTAGTAGAAATAAAGAAATCATAAAAATTAGGGCAGAAATAAAAGAAACAAAGGAGACTATAGCAAAATTCAACAAAGCTAAAAGCTGGTTTTTTGAGAAGATAAATAAAATAGACAAACCATTAGCTAGACCCATCAGAAAAAAAAGGAGAAGAATCAAATTGGCAAAATTAGAAATGAAAATGGAGAAATCAAACAGACAACATAGAAATACAAAGGATTATGAGAGACTACTATCAGCAACTTTATGACAATAAAATGGACAACTTGGAAGAAATGGAAGAATTCTTAGAAAAATATAATTTTCCAAAACTGAACCAGGAAGAAATAGAAAATCTTAATAGACCCACCACAAGCACAGAAATCAAAACTGTAATCAGAAATATTCCAACAAACAAAAGCCCAGGACGTTACAGCTGAATTCTACCAAAAATTTAGAGAACAGTGACACCTATTCTACTAAAACTCTTCCAGAAAATTGCAGAGGAAGGTAAACTGCCAAATTCATTCTATGAGGCCACCATCACCCTAATACGAAAACCAGACAAAGATGTCACAAAAAAGAAAACTACAGGCCAATCTCACTGATGAACCTAGATGCAAAAATCTTCAAAAAAAATTCTAGCAAACAGAATCCAATAACATATTAAAAACATCATACATCATGACTAAGTGGGCTTTATCCCAGGGATGGAAGGATTCAATAAATGTGATACGCCACGTTAACAAATTGAAAGATAAAAACCATATGATTATCTCAGTAGATGCAGAGAAAGCCTTTGACAAATGCAGCATCCATTTATGATTAAAAAAAAAACCTTCCAGAAAGCAGGCATAAAAGGAACATAACATAATAAAACCCACAGCAAACATCCTCAGTGGTGAAAAATGGAAAGCATTTCCCCTAAAGTCAGGAAGGAGACAAGGGTGCCCACTCTCACCACTCCTATTCAACATAGTTTTGGAAGTTTTTGCTATAGCATTCAGAGAAGAAAAAGAAATAAAAGAAATCCAGATTGGAAAGAAGTAAAACTCTCACTGTTTGCAGATGACATGATCCTCTATATAGAAAACCTTAAAGACTCTACCGGAAAATTACTAGAGCTAATCAATAAATATAATAAAGTTGCAGGATATAAAATTAACACACAGAAATACCTTGCATTCCTCTACACTAACAATGAGAAAACACAGGGAGCAATTAAGGAAACAATTCCATTAACCATTACAATGAAAAGAATAAAATACTTAGGATATATCTACCTAAAGAAACAAAAGACCTATATATAGAAAACTATAAAACACTGATGAAAGAAATCAAAGATGACACAAATAGATGGAGAAATATACCATGTTCATGGATTGGAAGAATCAATATAGTGAAAATGAGTATACTACCCAAAGCAATCTATAGATTCAATGCAATCCCTATCATGCTACCAATGGTATTTTTCAGAGAACAAGGACAAATGATTTCACAATTTGTATGGAAATACAAAAAACCTCGAATAGCCAAAGCAATCTTGAGAAAAAAGAATGGAACTGGAGGAATCAACCTGCCTGACTTCAGGATATACTACAAAGCAACTGTCATCAAGACAGTAAAGTACTGTCACAAAGACAAAAATATAGCTCAATGGAACAAAATAGAAAGCCCAGAGATAAATCCATGCACCTATGGACACCTTATCTTTGACAAAGGAGTCAAGAATATACAACGGAGAAAAGAAAATCTCTTTAAAAAGTGGTTCTGGGAAAGCTGGTCAACCATTTGTAAAAGAATGAAACTAGAACACTTTCTAACATCATACACAAAAATAAACTCAAAATGGATTAAAGATCTAAATGTAAGACCAGAAACCGTAAAATTCCTAGAGTAAAACATAGGCAAAACACCATCTGACATAAATCATAGCAGGATCCTCTATGACCCACCTCTATGGAAATAGAAGCAAAAATAAACAAATTTTACCTAATTGAACTTAAAAGGAGTTCATGATCTGAGCCACAGTCGGCTCCTGGTCTTGTTTTTGTTGACTGTATAGAGCTTCTCCATCTTTGGCTGCAAAGAATATAATCAATCGGATTTTGGTGTTGACCATCTAGTGATGTCCATGTGTAGAGTCTTCTCTTGACTTATACTACTAACTTTTTTCCTGAAATATGAATTTGAATTCTAATATGATGTTTATCTTATCATTATCCCATATATATTTTTTTCTTTTAAAGGACGTGTTTTTTCAAACTAGGTAATTGATGCCACTTTCTCCAGTAATAACAATGATAACCCAGAGTTCCATTAGGAAAATAATTCTACAAGGTTTCAGTTCATAGAAAGATAATCGCCATTTTGCAGATCTCTTGTTGAGTATGACTGAGAGGAATTGAAGCAAAACATGGCAAAAGTTCCAATCATTATAACATACCCTATGGTTCTTTAAATTACACACCTTTTGTGAACTAGCTGATTTAAGCAATTCTTTATAAAGGAGTGCTATTGACTTAAAGACTATAAGTAGAAACCTTAGTGCCATTGTGGTTAATTGTGTAAGGAGGTGTTCAAAACTATGTTCTTTATTTAGTTTATTCTAATCAATCTAAGACTACTGTGTAAATAGTTCTCAGAACTTATGAAACTCTTGTTTTGCTTTTTAACTCACAAGATATTTAAAGGAAATTCATGCTCGGGCATTGAGATCAGCTTTGTGACTTGTGTTACACTGAATAGAATCCACCTTTATAAATTAATGTACATGGAAACATTTCATCAGAGTTCAGTCTTTTAAACAGTCAGTTTAAAGACTGTCTGTTTCACTCAGAAACATGTGAAAGCCCTTTACATGGCTGCTAAAGATCATAACAGAATGAATAGCATATATTAAATGGTAAAGCATTTTAATAAGAAGTTGAATTAAAAATTGCATCCTAGGTAAATTAATTAAACCAAGTCATTAATGAAAAAAATTCTTCATAAAATGCTATTACCTTAAAGGATCTTCAGTATATGAAGGTATAAGCTTCAGTATAAGCTTCAGTATAAGCTTCAGTATAAGCTTCAGTATAAGCTCTCTATCCTTATTATAGCTACCCTTTAAGAGCTGGTTATTTTGTGTCATGTACTATACATATATACATATACATATACATATACTATACATACACATAGGCTTTATACGTATTGTATCATTTAATTCTCATAATCAACTTATTGAGGTCAATTATATTATCCTGGTTTTACAAATGAAAAAAATTCATAGTTTTAAAAAGTATATGTCCTCACAATACTCTAATATTCAGACTCCTTTACATTCATGCTTCTCCCCAGAAGCTAGGCAAATTCCCACTGTAAGAGGCTCACAAAGCAATCTATTAAGTACAGTTTTTCATGATATGGTTACTCAGAAGAGTGCTTATTGGCTAAGACAGGAGCAATCTTGAAACTATATCCGTTCTTTCAGTTAATAACAGTTCCAGTTAAAAAGAGGGTATGAAATTTAAAAGAGAGAGACATTCAAAATTCCATAGTTTACAAATCTTTAGCAAAGTTTGATGATGGAATTTTTATCACTCTTCACTTTCTTTCTCACATCTTACCATGTAAATAACAATAAGATAAAATCAAGAAAAAAATCTTGCTATTTATTTTTACCGTTAGAAATTTGAAACATGTTTTCCTTTCATTCTCAAGCACCACTTAAGTCAGATTAGATACTCCTGTCAAGACCTGATATTCAATTCAAAGGAGGTCTTTTCCCTTTAAGGTAACTACTGTGAGACCTTACCATTCACTATTAGGGAAAAAAAAATTAAATGTTTCATAAAATAAAAATTAACAAAGAGAAGTTGATATATGCCCTTTTGGAAAGAAAAATAGTTAACTTTTTTTAAAAGATACATTTTAATGAATTAGTTTCTACTATATTCCACTGATTGAACACAAATAAGAAATGTAAGTCATTTCCTCAAATATCCTTTTCTTCGTGAGGAATTGCCACAGGATCTAGAAAATAGTTTTGTGTTCATTACTGTTATAAATTATGATGAAATTAACTTTGAAAGGTGTTATACATGTTGGCTTTTTTTCCTGTCTTTGCATGCCAGAGTCTGTCTTCTGGAGCTTTCATTACAAGTGTCCCAATTAAAAAGCTGTGTGAGTAAGAAAATGGTTTCCATTCACAATAAGGATTCTAAATAAGAGGTAAATTCAGTAAATCAGTTCCTCCTTGGCTCCTAGCCATTCACATCTATTAGTTTTGAAATTCATTTCTTTGTGAGCATAAGGTGGTTGTTATGAGGTGTTGTCAGGCCTAATGACAGGACTATTGTACGTGGTAGGAGGTGGCAGTTTTTGATCAATGTCTTCAAAGTCAAAGCTTGGAAAATAATAGCTGCACATCAAAACCCACTGCCATAATGCAGTTAACATTGGGCTCTTTCAGGTGGCCTGAGGGAATGACTTAATTCTCATGTTGAGCTCTAATTAGTCATCTATAATGGTGTATTAAGATTTACGTGAAGACTTATAACTTGAGATTCATTATCAAATGAGATTCAAGAAAATCATTGCAAGAATAAAAATAAAGAAACCTATCTATTTATTCATGTTATCCTCTCATTTTCCTGAATCCCTCACTGATTGCAGTTCTGTTCTTAAGACATTTTTTATTGACCCAATATCTTTGAAAGAATGTCCATGTTTAAATAGGACATTAGTGCAATTATTTCAGGATATCCTGCCTAGTTGATCAAGTTACTGATTTAAATCTTTTGTTGTACTTTTTTCTATATTTTTGTTATTTTACAAAAAGTCTTAAACATTCACAATTGCTTTAAAATAAGGAGTTTTATGTTGTTTTTAGGCTTTTTCTTCTAGAACATACAGTTATTGACAACATTTAGGAAGAAAAAGCTATTTCATTTATATAGTCATTTGAATAGCAGAACTGGAATGTTTATATAATCATATATATTATACACACATATGATTTCTTAAATAATCTACAGAGTCACAGGTGGAAAATACACAATTAAAAAGTCAAATCCATAGTTAAGAGTTAAATGTGCCATATGTTTCTTTAATACTGAGTAACAATGGGGTGCACTAAGAAACTCATTAAGTCAATGGAAATAGCAGCTGGGCCCTATCAAGATGTCTATTCACTTCTGAAATAGAAAAAGAGAGAAAGAATGGACATAGTCCACTTCTCAGGTTGTACTGATAATGTTAGCTTGGTGTTAGTGCAATGCAAAATGCCTTTCCTCTCAACACCTAATTTGATAAACTTCATTTTAATAGCCTTTATTTTTTCCAGTAAGGCAAAGATATTTCCCTTTACTTTTTGAACTTTTTTCATTAAAAAATTAAAACTCTGCCAAAGTACCTTACAGTAGCGTCATGCAGCAGACACACTGAGCCTGATAAATGACTTTAAATCATTTTAAAAAAAGTCTTAATATGTCTGGTTTGAGTTTATGAACTTCAGAATGAAATGAACATCATAATACAAATTGCTCCCACTAAAGTTTTGTATGATTTAGGGAAAGGTCTTGGTTCCCAAGGCACTGACTTTTCTCCTCTATAAAATGTAGTTTTAGATGCTTTTTTCCCCTGCAGTTACTTTAGGAATCAGGTAAAATCTATGAGAATCTAAACATATGCACATGTAAACACAATTTTACATTGCATTTCAAGCCCTCTTTTAGACTGATCACCATAAAGGATTACTAGTCTCCAGTTCAGTTCAGTTCAGTTGCTCAGTCATGTCCGACTCTTTGTGACCTCATAAATTGCAGCACGCCAGGCCTCCCTGTCCATCACCAACTCCCGGAGTTCACTCAAACTCATGTGCATCGAGTTGGTGATGCCATCCAGCCATCTCATCCTCTGTCGTCCCCTTCTCTTCCTGCCCCCAATCCCTCCCAGCATCAGGGTCTTCTCCAATGAGTCAACTCTTCGCATGAGGTGGCCAAAGTATTGGAGTTTCAGCCTCAGCATCAGTCCCTCCAATGAATACCCAGGACTAGTCTCCTTTAGGATGGACTGGTTGGATCTCATTGCAGTCCAAGGGACTTGCAAGAGTCTTCTCCAGCACCACAGTTCAAAAGCATCAATTCTTTGGCGCTCAGCTTTCTTCACAGTTCAACTCTCAAATCCATACATGACCACTGGAAAAACTATAGTCTCTTACAAGTTTAAAATTCTATGGTTCTATGTTGATATCAGTGTAAAACCTCCTGATTCATAAAGCAAATCTACAAAACTAAAACCAAGTCTCTGAAGTCTCTAGAGTCTACTATGGGAGGAAATTAATGCAGAACTACAGAATTTTAAGAGTTCAAAGTGACTTTGATTAGTTTTCTCTATTAATAGATTACAATTCATAGTATCTATATTCATGTTTTAACAAAAACAGTGCTCTGTAAAGGATGAGAAAATAAAGCCAAAAAAAAGTAGTATCTCCAAGCCATTTTGATTCAATAATGATAATTCATATTCCTGAAATCATTTTCTTCTTACAGCATCTTCAAATTTTTCACTGAATTGAGAAATGTTTAACAACTAAGTGCATGCATGCATGCTAAGTTACTTCAGTCATGTCCTACTCTTTGCAACCCTATGAACTATAGCCCTCCAGGCTCTCTGTACACGGGATTCTTCAGGCAAGAATATTGGAGTGGTTTACCATGCCCTCCTCCAGGGGATCTTCTCTACCCAGGGATTGAACTCACATCTCTTATGTCTCCTGCATTGGCAGACGGGTTCTTTACCACCAGCGCCACCTGGAAAGACCACTAACAACTAAGTGGGGACAATTCAAATATGTTTCCACTGCTCAGTCATGTCTGACTCTTTACAACCCCATGGACTGTAGTCGGCCAGGCTTCTCTGTCCACAGGATTCTCCAGGCAAGAATACTGGAGTGGGTTGTCATTTCCTCCTCCACCTCTTTGCAATATTCAGCATAGTTACATGTACTTAAAATTTCCTTCTCTTGACTTCCATAAAACCATAATTTTCTATTTTTTCTCCTACTTCTCTATTTCTTCTCATCTTATTTGCTCACTCCTCAACTCTTCCTTTTTCACATGCAATCCTGTTATAGTTCACTTGTTTGATTATAATTATCCAAACCCCCTTCCCCAAAGAATGGGAATCAGGGTAGTTTTGTTTCCCTCTGTTGGTCTCAGTGCCTTGATCATGGAATAGATAATCAGTAAACATATATTAGAGAAATAGAAAAGGCTTAAAAGGGACCAAGGTATGACAAGTCTCATGGGCAAATGAGATCATTTTAGGGGACTATGTAGAACACTTCATTTCACTACAAAAGTGACCATGATGTATGACACCTGCAAACAGAAGGGGAAGGAAGACCATAGGAAAAGCCTTACACTGTAGTGTAAGTCTGAGAATGTTTCTGTTAGGCCAGTAGAGATCCCCATAGAAAAGCCTGCTGGTTATAGGAATCCTTCAAACAGAAATGGTCTGATAATAGTCATTGATTGGGAGAGGCCTGGGCAGAGTCTGACATCAATATAAACACTCTGGGGGAACCATTCCTTGCAGAAAGTTATCTCATAAGGGGAGAGCTGACTGGTGTACTCTCAAGGATACAACAGTCTGAAGATGCTTTGTAAGTCACATCTAAATGTGTTAAGTGGGAAAGCTTGTAACATTGCTCTATGGGCAAGAGGTATAGTCTTACAATTGATCCCATTATTGTTTGTCAAAACAATTTATAAACTTTTCCCACAATTAACAAACATATAATAGCTATTTTTTATAATGCAGCTGTTTTTCCTTTCTAACCTCTAAGAGTTTATTCAAGTGTTTGTATAACATCAATGTGCCAAAATTTGGACTAAGACTCAGGGATAACGGAGAACCTTTGCCCTCCCTGAGACTAGTTCTCAAATTGCTCTTTTTATACTTTAGATTAAAGCAAGCTTTTTATCCTATGAGCTTGGCAATAAGTATTTCAAGCACTGTTTTTAAAGTCAAAATGTTTGATATCGTCTTTCTCAAACTGTTTGTTTTATTTCTTTACATGCTCTTTAACTCTTCACTCTGCTTAAGATGGCTGCCTTAATTTTTATATAAATTTCCATTAATTTATTCAATTTTTATTTTGTGCTAATAACCATGCTAGGTAGTTTAGTTATAGAATCTCATTTAAGCCCCATAAAATTCCTGTGAGATAGTTATCATGCCTGCTATTTTGAAATAACAGAACACATGTAGAAAGTTGATATATAAATCCAGATTTGCCTTATACCAAAGTTCTTTCTCTTTCTACTATACCTTCTTGTTCATTTAAGGTTATTATGGAAGGAAGGCAAGTTAAGGTGTATCAACAAATGTATCAACAAATTGTATCAACAAATATGTAGTGAAATCATATTGATGTTAGAAAAGCACAGTTTCTAGTTCACAGCTTAGGACAAAGTCTAGGATGAGAAAAATGTTCCTATTTTGAGTCTCTAGACTCTCAACCATCAGATTATAAGTATCAAAAGAATCTCCCTTAAGTAAAGTCTTCTGAATAAGACTCCTCAGAACTCATGGAGATTTCAACAAAGTGTGAGATACTATGATAACAGAATTTTGCTGGCTACCTAAATCTTTTGCTTTACAACAATTATATTTAATTCTCATAAATTAAATAGGAATAGTAGTAATACCAGGATAAAACTAATAGCAGTAGCCTCTTTTAACTTAAAGTTCAATATTCAGAAAACTAAGATCATGACATCCGGATCCATCACTTCATGGCAAATAGGTGGGGAAATAGTGGAAACAGTGGCAGACTTTATATTTTGGGGCTCCAAAATCACTGCAGATGGCAACTGCAGCCATGAAATTAGAAGATGCTTAGTCCTTGGAAGGAAAGCTATGACCAACCTAGACGGCATATTAAAAAGCAGAGACATTACTTTGTCAACAAAGGTCCGTCACTAGTAGTGAAATCATATTGATGGGATCAATCATATTGATGATTTCACTAGTCAAGGCTATGGATTTTCCAGTAGTCATGTATGGATGTGAGAGCTGGACTGTGAAGAAAGCTGAGTGCCAAAGAATTGATGCTTTTGAACTGTGGTGTTGGAGAAGACTCTTGAGAGTCCCTTGGACTGCAAGGAGATCCAATCAGTCCATCCTAAAGGAGATCAGTCCTGGGTGTTCATTGGAAGGGCTGATGTTGAAGTTGAAACTCCAATACTTTGGCCACCTGATGCAAAGAGCTGACTCATGTGAAAATACCCTGATGCTGGGAAAGATTGAGGGCAGGAGGAGAAGGGAACGACAGAGGATGAGATGGTTGGATGGCATCACCAACTCAATGGACATGAGTTTGGGTAAACACTGGGAGTTGGTAGTGGACAGGGAGGCCTGGCATGCTGTGGTTCATGGGGTCACAATGAGTTGGACATGACTGAGCAACTGAACTAACTGACTTTTAACTATTACTATTTTGTAGATTTATTGAGTGATTTTTTTTACAATTACAATCTGTCAATTTCAAAATTACTTATGTTTGGTCTGGAAAAGTGCATCTGCCTAATATAAACCTATATTTATATACTGCCTCATAATAAAAATATATTTATCAAAATTTTTCTAATATCTATTAATTTAATACATTATATTTTTAAACTTTAATTGAAATTGGTATATAATTTCTGAAAAACTGAAGATTACATTCTCTTTCCAACTTTTCTTCTCAGTTCTTGCTAATCTCCTCAGACTAAAACTATCTTTAGTCTATAATCTCTAAGCATCCACACTAGATATACAGAACAGAAGGAATATCAATTTAAAACAAAAATATAATAACTTATCTTTCAATAATTAAGGATAATAAATACAGGCAGAGTAGGTAGATTAGTTAGGGATGAATGAGTGTAGAATAATATCGATAGTTGTGTCTCAAGGGGCTCAGCCATTAATATCATATTTTTAGAGAAATAATATTTATTACTTATATTTTGTAGTCTTATAATTCCTCATTCTAAAAATCATTAAAAGATGTTGGAATTTTGTGACAATCTTCTTTTTCTTTTCAGTATACTTAAATGTTATCAGGATAATCCTTTTACCTCTGGAAAGTCAAAGAAAACTGTGACTATTTTAACAAAGAAGAAAGAAAGACCACTCAGATGAGAAGGATGATTATTATTTGAGAATACCATAAGTCAAAAAGACCAAGTTCACACCTGACTATCATCCACCATTAGAAAACTTAATAGAAAACAACAGCACAACTTCCCTCAATGGATGTCCTTCTCAAGTAAAAATGGAGAGTTACATAGATATTAAATGAGATAATATATATATCAAAATACCTAGAGTCATGCCTGATACATATAGGCATTCAGAAAATATGAGTTGGCTTAATTACACAAACAATGCTAGTCACGCTATTCACTCTATGTGGAACACAGATAATTCTTTGTCATATTCTCTAAAATGAGAAAAGTCTGGTAAAACTAGAAATATCAGCACCATAGAAGGGCATTAAATGTGAATAATCTACATTTAATTATATAAACTTTTGGATGCTTCTAGATTCCATTCTGTTAAACAGGTTGGAGGTCATCATTCTACCCTAACAAATAAAAAGCTGAACAAACTAAAAATCCAAAAACTTTTCTTAGGTTCATCAGAGAAACAAGATTGTGGGGTAAACTGCTTCCCCTCCAACTGAAGAGACAGACAGGTAGAATCGGAGAATCACAACTTACTGGAGCAGGAACCCGTGAAACAGAACCTTCCCTGGAAGAAGTACAGGGTTGAAAACCCTGAATTGTAACTGAGAAACTACGGAAGGCTCAACATGGATAAGGATAAGAGTTAAAAACACCAGAAGGGCCCAGCACTTTTGTGAGTTCAACTGCCAGGAGCTCCACCAGGATCTCAACAGCGACTATCGGGAAAATCCCCTAATGCTGCCAGCAGCAGGAGAGGAAAGTAACCATATTGAAATACATCAGCGCATTCTATTAGTCACAAAATTTGAACAGCAAGAGAAATTGTTTTAGCAGAACCTAAACTATTGGGGTTACATCAGAGTGTAACCTGATATGAGACCTGATAAGAGAATATCAACCTAGGATAAGAGAAATATGCACTCCAGCATCATTTAGCCATTCTGTCTCACCTAAGCAGGGCAGGGAGGAAAAGCACCTGTGAAGATCACAACACAAAGACAGAGACCTAATTTTATAGGACTATAAAACCTTTCCACTCTTCCCGCACATTACCACCAAATTACCAAAGGCCTATTTACTATAATTCCTCCTTTCTAATGCATTATGTCTGACTTTCAAAAACAACACAAAATGACAAAGCATACTAAAAAGCAAGAACACAGTTTGAAGAAACAGAGCAAGCATCAGAATCAGATGCACATATGGCAGGAACATTGGGATTATCAGACTAGGAACTGAAATCTTAATTTTAATTTAAGTTAGCTATAATTAACTATAATTAATATGCTAATGACTCTGTAAGTAGACAGCATGCAAGAACAGATAGGAAATATAAGGAGAGAAATGGAAATTGAAAGAGTAAAAAAGAAATGCAAGAGGTCAAAACCACTGTAACAGAAATGAAGAATGTCTCTGATAGGTTTATTAGTAGACTGGACATGACTGAGGAAAGACTCTCTGAGTTTGAAATAGGTCAATAGAAACTATAAATCAAAGAGGGTAAAAAAGACCCCAAAAAAGGAACTGAATATCCAAAACTGTGGAAAAACAACTAAGGGTGTAACATGTGTAAGGGGAATGTCAGAAAAAAAAAAGAGAGAGAAAGAAGAGAAGAAATATTTGAAGCAGTTATGACTGAGAATTCCCCTAAATTAACATCAGAGACTAAATCACAGATCCCAGAAGCTTAGAAAACCAAGAAGGAAAAAAGCCAAAACAGCAAAAACAACATCAAAAATCTCCCCCAAAAGCAAAAACAAAAACAATCCTACACTTACACATCATATTCAAACTGCAGAAAATCAAAGATAAAGAAGGTGGGAGGGGGGTTCAGGATTGGGAACTCATGTACACCCATGGCAGATTCATGTTGATGTATGGCAAAACCAATACAGTATTGTAAAGTAAAATAAAGTAAAATTTTTAAAAAATGAAAAAAATAAAGAAAACATCTTGAAAAAAGTCAAAGGAAAAAGATACCTTACATACAGAAGAGCAAAGATAAGTATTATACCCAAATTCTCAGAAAGCATGCAAGTAAGCAAGAAGAAACTAGAGTGAAATATTAACAGTGTTGAAATTAAAACAAAAAATGTAGAAGTCTTTATCTTCAAAAATTATCTCTCAAAAGAGTAAGAGAACTAACGACTTTCTCAAATAAATATTGAGAGGATGTTTATAATTTTTTATATTTAATGGATTTAACAGGTAATAATTTGTTCAAAATAATAATAGCAGCAATGTATCTGACTGTTAGAGCCTATATATAAGCAAAATGAATGACAACAATGATTCAAGGTTAATAAGAAGGAGGAATTAGGAATATTATGTTATTAGAAGGAATCCGAAATACCCTGAAGTGGTATACTGTTACTTGAAAGTGACTTGGATTAATTATAAATGTATATTACAAACTACAGAAACCATCTTTTAAAGTTCTTTAAAAAGTTAAATGACTATGCTTAGGAAGGAAAGAAAATGGAATCATAAAATGTTTAATTAAAACCACAAAAGGCCAAAACTAGTACAAGATAAAACAGGAACAAAAAACAAGAGTCATACATAGAAAACATTAACAAATATGGCAGATATTAATCCAACTACATCAGTAAATCACTTTAAATGTCAATGGTCTAAATACACCCCACAAAAAGACAGATTATTATATTGGATCAAAACACAAGAGCCAATCATATATTCTCTACAAGAAATCCACCTTAGGGACTTCCCTGGTAGTACAGTGGTTAAGACTCTGTGTTTCCACTGAAGGGGGCATGGGTTCAAATCCTGGTCAGGAAACTAAGATTCCACATGCTGTATGGTGTGACCAAAAATTAATCAATTTTAAAAAAGAAATCCACTTTAAATATAAAGATAAATATAAATAAAGAGTAAAAAGATGAAGAATGATACACTGTGCTAACACCAATAAAAGAAAGCTGGAGTAGCTATAATAATAAACATAGTCATCCCTTGGTATCTGCAAGGGATTACTTCCAGGATCCCTTGCAGAGACCAAACCCACAGATGCTCAAGTCCCTTACATGAAAGGATGTAGTACAATGAATACAGTTGGCCCTCTTTATCCACCTGTCTTTCATCTGGGGAAGCCATCAACTCCAGATCAATCCCTGGTTGGTTGAATTCCTAGATTCACATATGTGAAACCCAGGGATATGGAGAGCCAACCATACATTCATTTTGAAAGTTTCTTCAATGCCAATATAATTGTTTTTGATACTTTAAAAGACTACTCAAACTTCTGCTTCCCTCCTTGATGGAATAACAAGGATTGGTTTACCCTACCGCTTGACACAAAACAAAGCTAAAGAAAACACTGGTTTTCATACAATGGGCAAAACAAAGAACACCCAGAAAGTCAATAAAATAACTGGGAGAATGAATGTTTATGAGAACCATGAAAAACTATTTGAAAAAGGAGGACACAGTCAAAAGCCAAGATATCTTCATTGATTTTAGCAAAAAAAAATATGGGGTGGGGGGGGAGATTCTTGAAAAATTAAGGATGAATTACCTACTTTTCACTCCTAGTATTACCCTGCCCATAAATTCTACTATCATTAGGTTGAAGAAAAGGAAGAGAGAATTAACCATTTGTTGGAAGGTGTGGAAGCATCATGTTAAGATAATGATAATTAGGATCTTAGCAACATGGTGACATCACATCTTGACTGCACCAAGTTTCTATCAGAAATCCAGAAGCAGCTAAACAATTCTGATTCTGTAGTCACATAATTCCACATATTCAATAGAAAAATATGTTCTCATTTACAGGCTATCTTCCTGTAATTGGGAGAAACTTTAAGCTCTTTCAAAGTTCTTCTCTATTTAATTTTTAAATTATCTGTGCCTTGAAACACAGGTCCTAATATACAGTATGTGCTCACTGAATGTCCATTAAGTACATGAATAAATATGTGAGTAAATTAGTATTAAAAATATTAACTATGGTGCTCTATGTTTTATTGCTTGAAGTCTTGTAGACATGTTGCTGTTGTTCAGGCACTACATCCAACTTTTTTCATAATTTTATTTTTAATTTTTTTAGCTTTTGAAGATGGAATTAAATATATTTATTTTCATTTTTATGGATACAGATTTTTAAGGCTATAAATAATTCCTTATAGATTCAGATATGTAGTGATTTATTTTTTAATTAATTTATTTATTTTAATTGGAGGCTAATTACTTTACAATATTGTAGTGGTTTTTGCCATACATTGACGCTAATTAGCCATGGGTGTATATGTGTCTCCCATCCTGAACAACCCTCCCACCTTCCTCCCCATCCCTTCCCTCAGGGTTGTCACAGTGCACCAGTTTTGAGTGCCCTGTTACATGCATCAAACTTGGACTGCTCACCTGTTTCACATATGGTAATATACATGTTTCAAAGCTGTTCTCTCAAATAAATCATCCCACCCTCATCTTCTCCCACAGAGTCTGCTCTTTATATCTGTGTCTCTTTTGCTGTCTCACATATAGGGTCATGGTTACCATCTCTCTAAATTTCATATATATGTGTTAATGTACTGTATTGGTGTTTTTCTTTCTGACTTACTTCCCTCCGTATAATAGGTTTCAGTTTCATCCACCTCATTAGAACTGATCCAAATGTGTTCTTTTTAATAGCTGAGTAAACAATTTGGAATGATAGAGGTAAGGGGAGGATCATTTCTATCTGAATCCTAGGAACAGAATTATGTATTAGTTTGCTAGCTCTGCTATGACAAACTACCACAGAAGTGAAGTGAAGTGAAAGTCGCTCAGTCGTGTCCAGCTCTTTGCAACCCCATGGACAGTAGCCAACCAGGCTCCTCCATCCATGGGATTTTCAAATTACCACAGAAGGGGTGTCGTAAGTAACAGGAAGTTATTTCCCCATCGTCTGGAGACAGGAAGTCCAAGATCAAGATCTTGTCATTGAAGCGCACCAGTTCTGAAGGACTGTGCCGAAGTGTGGCCAGGAGGAGCTACCCACGCCTGAGGTCAGGGGCGGCAGCCAGGAGGAGCTACCCTATGCCCAAGGACAGGGGCAGTGGCTGAGAGGAGCAACCTCATGTCCAAGGAGCAGTGGCTGCCTGGTTGCAGGAAGGCTGAGAGGAGCTACTCCATGTTCAAGGTCAGTAGGGGCAGATGTGAGGAGATACCCCTCGTCCAGGCAAGGAGCAGCAGTTGCACTTTGCTGGAACAGTTGTGAAGAGATACCCCACATCCAAGGTAAGAGAAACCCAAGAAAGACGGCAGGTGTTGCAAGAGGCATCAGAGGGCAGACATACAAACCATAATCACAGAAAACTAGTCAGTCTAATCACACGGACCACAGCCTTGTCTAACTCAATGAAACTAAGCGATGCCGTGTGGGGCCACCCAAGGCAGCGGGTCAAGGTGGAGAGGTCTGACAGAATGTGGTCCACTGGAGAAGGGAATGGCAAACCACTTCAGTATTCTTGCCTTGAGAACCCCATGAACAATATGAAAAGGCAAAATGATAGGATACTGAAAGAGGAACTCCCCAGGTCAGTAGGTGCTGAAATTGCTACTGGAGATCAGTGGAGAAATAATTCCAGAAAGAATGAAGAGATGGAGCCAAAGCAAAAACAGTACCCAGCTGTGGATGTGACTGGTGATAGAAGCAAGGTCCAATGCTGGAAAGAGCAATATTGCATAGGAACCTGGAAAGTTAGGTCCATGAATCAAGGCAAATCGGAAGTAGTCAAATAGGAGATGGCAAGAGTGAATGTTGACATTCTAGGAATCAGTGAACTAAAATGGACTGGAATGGGTGAATTTAACTCAGATGACCATTATATCTACTACTGTGGGCAGGAATCCCTTAGAAGAAATGGAGTAGCCATCATGGTCAACAAAAGAGTCCAAAATGCAGTACTTGGATGCAATCTCAAAAACAACAGAATGATCTCTGTTTGTTTCCAAGGCAAACCATTCAGTATCACAGTAATCCAAGCCTAGCCCCAACCAGTAACGCTGAAGAAGCTGAAGTTGAACAGTTCTATAAGACCTACAAGACCTTTTAGAATTAATACCCAAAAAAGATGTCCTTTTCATTATAGGGGACTGGAATGCAAAAGAGAAAGTCTAGAAACACCTGGAATAACAGGCAAATTTGACCTTGGAGTACAGAATGAAGCAGGACAAAGGCTAATAGAGTTTTGCCAAGAGAACACACTGGTCATAGTAAACACCCTCTTCCAACAACACAAGAGGAGACTCTACACATGGACATCACCAGATAGTCAACACTGAAATCAGATTGATTATATTCTTTGCAGCCAAAGATGGAGAAGCTCTATAGTCAGCAAAACAAGACAAGGAGCTTACTGTGGCTCAATCATGAACTCCTTATTGCCAAATTCAGACTTAAATTGAAGTGGGGAAAACCACTAGACCATTCAGGTATGACCTAAATCAAATTCCTTATGATTATACAGTGGAAGTGAGAAATAGGTTTAAGGGACTAGATCTGATAGATAGAGTGCCTGATGAACTATGGATGGAGGTTCGTGACACTGTACAGGAGACAGGGATCAAGACCATCCTCATGGAAAAGAAATGCAAAAAAGCAAAAAGGCTGTCTCGGGAGGCCTTACAAACAGCCGTGAAAAGAAGAGAAGCGAAAAGCAAAGGAGAAAAGGAAAGATATCAGCATCTGAATGCAGAGTTCCAAAGAATAGCAAGGCGGGATAAGAAAGCCTTCCTCAGCAATCAATGCAAAGACATAGAGCAAAACAACAGAATGGGAAAGACTAGAGATCT
The DNA here is from genome assembly GCA_006410635.1 of Cephalophus harveyi. Classification (NCBI taxonomy): domain Eukaryota; kingdom Metazoa; phylum Chordata; class Mammalia; order Artiodactyla; family Bovidae; genus Cephalophus; species Cephalophus harveyi. Next base: position 320,930 of record SJYT01014844.1, on the reverse strand, counting down.
CTTCAAGAAAATGAGACACCAAGGGAACATTTCATGCAATGATGGGTTTGATAAAGGACAGAAATGGTATGGACCTAACAAAAGCAGAAGATATTAAGAAGAGGTGGCAAGAATACACAGAAGAACTGTACTAATAAGACCTTCATGACCAAGATAATCACGATGGTGTGAACACTCATGTAGAGCCAGACATTCTGGAATGTGAAGTCAAGTGGCCTTAGAAAGCATCACTATGAAAAAAGCTAGTGGAGGTGATGACATTCCAGTTGAGCTATTTCAAATCCTGGAATATGATGCTGTGAAAATGCTGCACTCAATCTGCCAGCAAATTTGGAAAACTCAGCAGTGGCCACAGGACTGGAAAAGGTCAGTTTTCATTCCAATTCCAAAGAAAGACAATGCCAAAGAATGGTCAAACTACTGCACAGTGCACTCGCCTCACACTCTAGTAAAGTACTGCTCAAAATTCTCCAAGCCAGGCTTCAGCAATATGTGAGCCATGAACTTCCAGATGTTCAAGCTGGTTTTAGAACAAGCAGAGGAACCAGAGATCAAATTGCCAACATCTTCTGGATCATGGAAAAAGCAAGAGAGTTCCAGAAAAACATCTATTTCTGCTTTATTGACTATGCCAAAGCCTTGGACTGTGTGGATCACTATAAACTGTGGAAAACTCTGAGAGAGATGGGAATACCAGACCACCTGACCTGAGCCTTGAGAAACCTGTATGCAGGTCAGGAAGCAACAGTTAGAATTGGACATGAACAACAGACTGGTTCCAAATAGGAAAAGGAGTACGTCAAGGCTGTATATTGTCACTCTGCTTATTTAACTTATATGCAGAATACATTAAGAGAAACCCAGGGCTGGAAGAAGCACAGGCTGGAATCAAGATTGCTGGGAGAAATATCAATCACCTCAGATATGCAGATGACACCACCCTTATGGCAGAAAGTGAAGAGGAACTAAAAAGCCTCTTGATGAAAGTGAAAGAGGAGAGTGAAAAGGTTGGCTTAAAGCTCAACATTCAGAAAACGAAGATCATGGCATCTGGTCCCATCCCTTCATGGCTAATTGATGGGGAAACAGTGAAAACAGTGTCAGACTTTATTTGGGGGGGCTCCAAAATCACTGCAGATGGTGATTGCAGTCAGAAATTAAAAGACGCTTACTCCTAGGAAGAAAAGTTATGACCAACCTAGATAGCATATTGAAAAGCAGAGATATTACTTTGCCAACAAGGTCCGTCTAATCAAGGCTATGATTTTTCCAGTGGTCACATTTGGATGTGAGAGTTGGAACTGTGAAGAAAGCTGAGCACTGAAAAATTGATGCTTTTGAACTGTGGTGTTGGAGAAGACTCTTGAGAGTCCCTTGGACTGCAAGGAGATCCAATCAGTCCATTCTGAAGGAGATCAGTCCTGGGTGTTCATTGGAAGGACTGATGGTAAAGCTGAAACTAATACTTTGGCCACCTCATGCAAAGAGTTGACTCATTGGAAAAGACTCTGATGCTGAGAAGGATTGGGGTCAGGAGGAGAAGGGGCCAACAGAGAATTAGATGGCTGGATGGTATCACCAACTCGATGGACATGGGTTTGTGTAGACTCCGGGAGTTGGTGATGGACAGAGAGGCCTAGTGTGCTGCAATTCATCCGGGTGCAGAGTCGGACATGACTGAGCAACTGAACTAAACTGAATATTCCGTTGTGTATATGTACCACAGCTCTGCGACTGGCCGGCGCACTAAGCGCAGGCGGCTGCGACCAAGCAAGGCTGCGAGAAGCTACCCCACGTCCGAGGTCAGGGGCAGAAGCTGAGAGTGCTAGGCTGAGACGGTGCAGGAACGGCCAAGAGGAGCTACCCCACGTCCGAGGTCAGGGGCGGCAGCCAAGAGGAGCCACCGGGAGCCCAAGGCCAGGGGTGGCAGCCGGGAGGATCAACCCCACGTCCAAGGAGCGATGGCTGCCTGGGCGCAGGAGGGCCTAGAGGAGCCATCCCACATTGAAGGTCAGGAAGGGTGGCAGTGAGGAGACACCCCTCATCCAAGGTAAGGAGCAGCGGCTGCACTTTGCTGGAGCAGCGGCTGCACTTTGTTGGAGCAGCCATGAAGAGATACCCCAAACCCAAGGTAAGAGAAATCCAAGTAAGATGGTAGGTGTTGCAAGAGGGCATCAGAGGGCAGACACACTGAAGCCATACTTACAGAAAACTAGTCAATCTAATCACACTAGGACCACAGCCTTGTCTAACTCAATGAAACTAAGCCATGCCCGTGGGGTAACCCAAGACGGGTGGATCATGGTGGAGAGGTCTGACAGAATGTGGTCCACTGGAGAAGGGAATGGCAAACCACTTCAGTGTTCTTGCCTTGAGAACCCCATGAACAGTATGAATAGAATTTTGAGCATTACTTTACTAGCGTGTGAGATGAGTGCAATTGTGCGGTAGTTTCAGCATTCTTTGTCATTACCTTTTTTTGAGATTGGAATGAAAACTGACCTTTTCCAGTCCTGTGGCCACTGCTGAGTTTTCCAAATTTGCTGGCATATTGAGTGCAGCACTTTCACAGCATTGTCTTTCAGGATTTGAAATAGCTCAACTGGAATGCAAAAGTAGAAAGTCAAGAAACACCTGGAGTAACAGGCAAATTTGGCCTTGGAATATGGAATGAAGCAGGGCAAAGACTAATAGTTTTGCCAAAAGAACACACTAGTCATAGCAAACACCCTCTTCCAACAACACAAGAGAAGACGCTACACATGGACATCATCAGATGGTCAGCACCAAAATCACATTGATTATATTCTTTGCAGCCAAAGATGGAGAAGCTCTATGCAGTCAGCAAAAACAACACCGAGAGCTGACTGTGGCTCAGATCATGAACTCCTTATTGCCACATTCAGACTTAAATTGAAGAAAGTAGGTAAAACCACTAGACCATTCAGGTATGACCTAAATCAAATCCCTTATGATTATACAGTGGAAGTGAGAAATAGATTTAAGGGACTAGATCTGATAGATAGAGTGCCTGATGAACTATGGATGGAGGTTCGTGACACTGTACAGGAGACAGGGATCAAGACCATCCCTATGGAAAAGAAATGCCAAAAAGCAAAATGGCTGTCTGGGGAGGCCTTACAAGTAGCTGTGAAAAGAAGAGAAGTGAAAAGCAAAGGAGAAAAGGACAGATATAAGCATCTGAATGCAGAGTTCCAAAGAATAGCAAGAAGAGATAAGAAAGCCTTCAATCAATGCAAAGACATAGAGGGAAACAACAGAATGGGAAAGACTAGAGATCTTTTCAAGAAAATTAGAGATACCAAGGGAACATTTCATGCAAAGATGGGCTCGATAAAGGACAGAAAGGACAGAAATGGTATGGACCTGACAGAAGCAGAAGATATTAAGAAGAGGTGGCAAGAATACACAGAGGAAATGTACAAAAAAGATCTTCACGACCCAGATAATAACAATGGTATGACCACTCACCTAGAGCCAGACATCCTGGAATGTGAAGTCAAGTGGGCCTTAGAAAGCATCACTGTGAACAAAGCTAGTGGAAGTGATGGAATTCCAGTTGAGCTATTTCAAATCCTGAAAGTCTTTCTTTAGATACTGTTAAAAATCTAGTCAACTGATAAGCCTCCCAATTTTTTCAAAATGTATTGTTCTGACACATTTGGATGAAAATCCAATTATTGCTGCTCTTCGCTTCTTCCTTGTCTCATAAACAAATGTCTAGTTGGAAGACTGCTAACATTTGTCCTGCTAGGTGCTTACACAGACTATCCCTCTCGATCACACTGTCTCAACCATGCAAAGAAGAAAACCAAGGCTGGGCAAGGCAACTCGAGTAAACAGAGACACACAGGTAGCACAGCTGAAATGACAGAGCCACACTTTAAATGTAGATCTAATCCCTTCCAGGCAAAGTGAGGTCCCTGGACCTCCCACCTAGAAGATTATTGCAAATGTAAACTCCCTGGTCCCAGCCTGGACCTGCTAAATGAGAATACGTATTTTAATCCTTGGTGATTGACGCCCACACTGACATCTGGGAAGCATTGAACACATAATCGCAAAGGCAAATTAACTGGCAAACATCTTCGGTTCACTCCATAAGTGGAGAGCAGTCACTTACCTGAGACTTGAAGCCACTTGTCACATCACAAACTCATAGTGATTCACATGGCTTGGTGCAGGGGGTCTTAATAGCTCCCGACAGGTTGCTGGACAGAAAGACCAAGTTTTCTCTCCAGGCAGAATGCCAGGGATGCTTACAATGTCTTAAAGCTTTAAATGGTCTATAAGTTTGATAGTAACAGGCCTGGGTTTAAACACCCACAAAGAAATAAATACTGCCCTAATTCAAGCCCTGCTGGGCTTCCCAGGTAGTGCTGTGGTAAATAATCTACCTGCCAGTGAAGGAGATGAAAGAGACTCAGGTTTGATCCCTGGGTCAGGAAGATCAAATGGCAACCTGATCCAATATTCTTGCTTGGAAAATTCCATGGACAGAGGAGCCTGGCAGGCTATGCAGTTCATGGAGGGGCAAAGAGTCAGACACGACTGAGTAACTGAGCACGCCCACAAGCCCTCCTGGCATGAACCTCAGCAGTATGGTTCCCTGTTAAATAACTAACGAGGTGAGAAAGAAAACCACTATTATTCTCAGAATGAAAGTCAGCTAGTCATCTTACTGTGTATCTGTCTCTAAATATACACACACATATATATATCTTAGTGTATATTTCTGTCACTGTCTCATTTTATACATATATATTTTTATATATATGGCTGCAGCAATGAAATTAAAAGACACTTACTCTTTGGAAGAAAAGCTATTACCAACCTAGACAGCATATTAAAAAGCAGAGACATTACTTTGCCAACAAAGGTCCATCTAGTCAAAGCTATGGTTTTTCCAGTAGTCATGTATGGATGTGAGAGTGACTTCTTGGAAAAGACCCTGATGCTGGGAAAGACTGGAGCCAGGAGGAGAAGGGGATGACAGAGGATGAGATGGTGGGATGGCATCACTGACACAATGGATATGAGTTTGAGCAAGCTCCGGGAGTTGGTGATGGACAGGGAGGCCTGGTGTGCTGCAGTCCATGGGGTTGCAAAGAATCAGACACGACTGAGTGACTGAACTGATATATAAAATGATCCTTGGAGTCTAGAGACTTGAGTAAGAGCTCTTACAACTAAATGTAGGCTTGATCCAAATTCGCCATGAGGAGATAGGGAGGGAAGGAGGATGAAGCCTAGGAACACATCCCCACCAGTTTTCCTTGACTCACCCATTTCCAAGTTTTAGTTAGTTTTGAGTTTCTCAAATTGTGGATCATAGGCCGACTGCTTCGGAATTACTTAAGCAGTAAAAATGCACATTCCTGGGCTTAAGACTCCACATGTTTAACAATCTACCCCCCAAAAATTTCTGCAAACATAAAAATTGTAGGACACTTGCCCATCTGACCTAAGTATCAGTTCAGTGGCTCTGTCGTGTCGGACTCTTTGCGACTGATATGAGAATTATCAGACTCATTAATCCCATAAGCCATGAGCAGTTAAGCCCACAACTATTAAGCCTGAGTGCCCTAGAGCCCATGTTCCCCAACAAGAGAAGCCACCACAATAAGAAGCTTATGCAAGGCAGCTACAGTGCAGCCCCCACTTGCCACAAATAGAGAAAGCCTGCGCCCAGCAACGAAGACCCAGCACAGACAAAAATAAATAAATATTTTTTTAATAAATGAAATAAAATACATAACATCCTGAGTGCCTCTGAAGTTGCAGGTAATGATTCAGGGATGAAAAACAAACCCATAATAGTACTAGGGGAAAAATACTCTATAAAATGAGTATTTCATAATAAATCCAAAAACACACTATCAAAGGAGTCCAATAATAAGTGATAAACTAGGATAAATTGTTTGCAGGTAAAACAAACAATCTCCTTAATATATTCTGAGTTCCAACAAATGGATAGGAAGTAGACCAACAACCTATCAGAAAAGAAGGCACAAAACTACAAACAGTTGTCAAAGGAATTAAGACAGTTCTTCAACAAACCTATAAAAGGTACTCAACCCCACTTATAGGAGAAATACAAATTACATCTGCAGTAAATCACTTATTCATCTTTCAGGAAAGACAAAGACCCAGGAGTGGGGAAACAGAACCCCATACATCTTTCCCCAAAGAAAGAAATGTAGCAATAGCTATCAATTTTTTAAATTGATATTCATTTGACCCAACAATTCTTTTAGAGATTTCTTATAAATTCATGTATATTAGAAATGTTCATGAAGCTTCATTAAGAATAAAAGAATACTAGAAACCAAAAAAGAAAAATTCAATTGTAGATGAATAACAGAATATTAGAAACCAAAAAAGAAAAATTCAATTCCAGCAAATAGGTTATGGTGCATCCACATCACACAGAATACTAAGCAGTCATTGAAAAAAGGAACCTCAAACAGGCAGTTCTATATGTATTAATACCTATGTGCAAAGACCTACAAAATGTAAAGCAAAAATACTAAAGAGTAAATGTGGTAAAGCCATCACTTTGGGTTTAAAATATATATAGTTATACTTGTGCCTTGTGCTCAGTCAGTCATGTCCTACTCTTTGCAAGTCCATGGACTATGGCCCGCCCTCTGTCCACAGTATATTTCAGACAAGAACACTGGGATGGGTTGCCATTTCCTTCTGCAGGGGATCTTCCTGACCCATGGATGGAACCCACGTCTCCTGAGTCTCCTGTACTGGAAGGCAGATTCTTCAACCTGCTGAGCCATCTGGGAAGGCCCATAGTTATATATATACAAACACATGCATGCTGTCTACATACAGATTATCTCTGGATGGACACATAAAATATGAGAGAAGGTTCCTTCTGGGTAAGGAACCTTGCGTCCAAGAGACAGAGGTAGGAAGGATAATTATTTTCCCCATGTATCTGCCCTCCATGCATGTACTGGCTAGTCAAAAAGAAATTTAGGAAAAATAAGAGAACAACCGAAAGAGGGTGGGGAAGGCAGAGACTGGGGTAGAACAGAGGAGATGCGACCAACTAAGTATAAAACCAGAGTTCTCCCCACATCTTTCCTCAATAGTAATGGACAGTATGTGCTAAAAGCTCTAAAAATGTTTCCTAAACCCATGTACTTCCACTTCTGACAATTCATCCTGAAACACTGAAAAACACTTTCTGTACAAAGATACCCAGGAACTGATCAGGTCAATTTTTATACATTCACTTAAATTATATATCAATTTAAACTATATTTACATAGTTTGAAACAGCATTATAACCTTAGCATTGTCAACATTAATTGAAAAATGAAAATATAAAATTGAATAAGATATAAGCTACTTAAAATATTTCCTCATTTTATTGAAAAAATGTATATACACATGTTCATCTATAAATAAAGGAAAACATTATAAAGAAATGCACTAAAAGGTTAACAGCAGTTATCTCCAGGGTAAATAATATATGCACATGATTTCATTTTATTATATTTTCCACATGTGTTATTTTTATAACCTAGAAAAATTTAAAACTTAAAGATGCACAGAGAAAGATACCAAGAGGAAATCTATCAAAATGCTAACAGTTGCTGTGAGTTTTAGAATATTAAGCTTATTCTTCCACTATTATAATACTTCCAGTAATGCTCATTTTTATTTTATCATCAAAAAAACCACACTTTTCCCTTTGAGAAAAAGAGGTTGGCATCAGTTCTGGATCAGAACCCCCAGATAAAAGCTGGCCCAGGAATTGTGAGTTAAAGCCTTGCTGGGTTCAGGGTGAGGTCTCTGGGTGCTCCCAGTCAAAATACCATCTGCAGAGAGAATCTTCCATGTTACTTCCACAGTGAGGCAGGAAGAAATTTCCTACAAAGTTCCCAAGGCACATCTTCATCTTTGGGATTGACTGACCCCTAGTTCCTCAAGAGCGTAAGGTAACAAGCCAGGTGGGTTTTTCAACAAAGCAGGGTTTTTGTTTGTTTTCTAAACATGCACAATAGGTCAACTGTTTCTTGAGGGAGAGCACTGGAATTTTTATCCCCAGCCCAGTAGTACAAGACAAAGGTACCAGCTCACCTAGGCAGGATTCTATAAGGGGAGTCAAACTAATACCGGTGTGAAGAAGACCGAAGTGTGCTCATAGTCATAATCACTTACAATGGTCTACAGGGAGAACTAAACAAAACTTCCAATTCTAGCACCAAATGCCTGACACCTTTCCAGTTCCAGCAGCTCCAGTACGTACTCCTCGCCTACAATCCAAAATCCAGCCCACCATCCAGGGCCCACATTCCCTAAATTTCCGTTGGAGGTCCAAGCAGCAAAGGGAGACTCATGGCTCAGCATGTCTTTGGTACCAAGCGTGCATGCGTATACTACCTGTATACATACGCAAGCGTGTATACTATGTGTGCAGAGTCAGTCGCTAAGACATCCGACTCTCTGCAACCCCACAGGCTGCAGCCCACTAGGCTCCTCTGTCCATGGGATTTCCCAAACAAGAACACTGGAGTGGGTTGCCATTTCCTCCTACAGGGAGGAGGATCCCAACCCACGGATCGAATCTGAGTCTACTGCACTGGCAGGCGGATTCTTTATTACTGTGCCACCTGGGAAGCCCCTCGTATAATGCAGATTCACATATGCACATACAGACTCTAACAGACTCCATAGATAGACTGTACATAGGGGCACACATACCACAGTGCCCACCCATACACCTAAGTCTTACATCTGCTTTATAGCTTAACATTTCAGTGATTCACAACTTATCTGTACCCACACAGTCTTATCTATATACACATAAGCTCACTGAGAACAGGATCCAGACTGTAACTCTTGTATATCCTTTCACACAGAAAGAGAGAACATTTCCAAAGTTACCAACAGAAATACAGACCACTTGGGACAGGATCTGGGAGAGATCTACTTGGGGCAGTGTCCTAAGCTGATAGAAACAACATGAGATTTTAGTTTTGCTTCTATTTGGAGGCAGAATACTTTTAAGACCGCCAACAGATTCTGCCCAGCAGGGGATAATGCCTCTTAACCCCCTGAGGGAAGGGCCCTTGGGACCACTCAGACTGGCTAGACCACCCCAGAGACGAGGCCTGCACTGGAGCCTGGAGTGGTTGTCACTGGGTCTCAGAGGGGACTCTGACAAGATGCAAAAGCAAAATCCCAGGGATGCACGTGTGCAAACTGGTGTCAGATCGCACGAGAATGGCAGCTCTACATATGCATGTCTAAGGGAAAGGCACCCAGGTCTCCACTGTCATCAGAAGATAGTATTCCTTAACTATTTTGTCTATCAGGTTTAAGTTTATCATAATATAAGAAAAGATAATAAATGCACCAGCAATCCACATGACCAACCACACCACTGCCAACTCCCACACACCCCTCGTGCCCTAGGACCACCATTAATGCAAGACTAAAGCCTTTAGTTGTGGATTCAACATCACATTGCAAAGAGTTCAACAAACAGATGATCAGAATTGCTCAGCAGGGCCTCCCTGGTGGTCTAGTGATTAAGAATCCACCTGCCAAGGTAGGGGACACAGGTTTGATCCCCGGTCTGGGAAAATTCCACATGCTGTGGAGCAACTAAGTCCATGTGCCACAACTACTGAGCCTACGTGCCACAGCTTCTGAAACTCGTGCACTCTAGAGCTTGTGTTCCGCAACAGGAGACGCCACTGCAATGAAAGCCGTGCGGCTCAGCTAAAGAGTAGCCGCCTCCCCCCGCCCCCCCACCCCCGCCACAACTAGAAAGGCCCACGCAGAGCAACAAAGATCCACTCAGCCAGTAACGGAAAAAAGAACTGCTCAGCAGGCTGGAAAATCCCATGGACGGAGGAGCCTTGGTAGGCTGCAGCCCATGGGGTCGCTACAAGTCGGATATGACTGAGCGACTTCACTTTCACTTTTCACTTTCATGCTTTGGAGAAGGAAATGGCAACCCACTCCAGTGTTCTTGCCTGGAGAATCTCAGGGACAAGGGAGCCTGGTGGGCTGCCGTCTATGGGGTCGCACAGAGTCGGACACGACTGAAGTGACTTAGCAGCAGCAGGCTGGGGCGGACCAGCCTGGGGGAGCTGATGGAAGGCCTCAGCTAGAGGCAGGGGCGTGGTGAGGAGCAGGGCAATGAGCACCGCATCACCAGCCTCAGCCCCGCTGATGACCAGCTTCTCTGGAACCTGGTCTCCTCAGCCCTTCACCTACTGTAAGGGTCCTTCTAGACAAAACAGCCTCAAGTCTAAGTCAGTGTCCCATTTCCTGCAAGGATGTGGCACTCTGTCCCTGAACATGTAACATGAAGCAACAAAGCAGAAGTCATCAAAATTGGCAAGAAATGGGTGATGGCACTAAATTTTCACCCACTTCTGATACCCAAGGACAAGCTCACATAATCTGTACATTACCACAGAAAAGAAACTGGACTAACCTTGAGTACAATCCTGCCAATGACCTGAGAAGATGAGCCTGGGGGAGAGCGGGTAGGCAGGTGCCAGGGGACCCAGTGAATGGCCCCATTTCAGAAGCAAACGCGGGGATGTAGTCAATAAATTCTAGCAGCACCAAGTCACATGGATCCAGATGCACAAATTAACCCCAGGCTGGTTTTAAATCATCTCTAAGAGACTGGTACACATTTCAGGGAGATCTGAGAATGCTGTACACATGATCCTCGCTTTGTGCAAGAAGATGCCTCACTGAAGGACACGTGGCTGCCTTTAGCAACTATGTAAGTAGATTAAAGACACCAAAGAAGCAGTGCAGAGTTCTGGATACCAGGATGAGACCTGCAGCCAGAAGGAACAGCACAGGAGCTGCGTAACCTTAACCAAGGGCTGCACATTCCCTAAGCCTCAGATTCCTTACATGGAAGACTGGAACAGCAGCAGCAGCCTCATAAAGATGTCACAACATGAATTAACACACAGACACCATGCTGGTAACCATGGCAATGCTACAACATCATTCTTGTCCTATCTAGCTAACTTTACGGCTTGAGGTCAATCATTTGAACTCCGTGGTCCACTTTTCTCCCCCTCAAGTAAAAATTGAAGGGAGGAAGATTCTTTCCAACTTAAAATCCTTTGATTCTAAGCTTCTGTCTGCTCATCTGCTTAGGAGACGCATCATGGAGAGCAGAAACAACTTGAACTTCTAGATCCTACCACAGTTTCTCAATTATCTGTAAGAATGGGTCAAGAGGAGTCAACATGCAATGGATTATGAAGGCAACCCAAGTGATTGCAAATTCTAAAGCTAGAAGTTTCAGTCAATGAAGTTGTAGGTAACTATAATCCCAACAGGTATCATTTACTGCCACTTACTACTCGATGGACAAGGGTTTGGGTGGACTCCGGGAGTTGGTGATGGACAGGGAGGCCTAGCCTGCTGTGGTTCATGGGGTCGCAAAGAGTCGGACATTACTGAGCGACTGAACTGAACTGACTATACGCCAAGCACATAGCTGTCTAAAATACACAATTTCCTCTATTCTTTGTGAGTCTAATTCCAGGTAGGTTTCTTAAGTAGGGCTTAAGAAACCTGCTCAGAGAGGGGAAGCAATAGGCTTTTTTTTTTAATTGAAGTACAATGCCGTGTTAGTTTCAAGTGTACAGCACAGTAATTCATGTGTGTGTGTGTGTATTATATTATATTGTTTTTCAGATTCTTTCCCTTCAATACACTTTTATTCCCAGTGACACTGCTCTCCCAGGCTCTCAAGCTCAAGACCTTCTCTCTAAGCCATATTGCTACAAGTGCCACTCAGCTCCAACAGGAACCAAAACAGCTTCCTACACACACACACACACACACACATATACACACATATCCCTCTGGGAATGAGAAATTCTACATTAAGAGAAAAATTTGCAGTATAAAATCCTCCATTTACAAAGCTCCTATTCACAGCTTTTTGAAAGCCAGTGATTTTAATTTACGTAGCAACAAGACATTTTAATTTCCCAGCCTTGAAAAGGCCATGTTATCAGGGCACAGGAATGCTGGAACAGCCTGGAATTCCCATAAACAAGGAGTCCCAGGTGGTTTTAAGGGCTCTCCCTTAAAAGAATAGAAGGGTAGGGATTTATATTTACAAAATCCCTCATTGGGAAGCACAGAGGAGTGCCTGTGTCAAAAAAATCAAAAAACAAAAATACCCTCCATCCTGAGCTCTTCAAAAGGAAAGAGGACCAGCATCCGATCTCTGTAAAACTGGGCTGCTCCACAACAGGCTGGCATCTCCACTGCCCTGCTGCCAGGTTACCCCCCAAAGCTGGGCTCTTCCTACCTGGGACTGGATGCTCAACATGGGAAGGGAACTCAAGGGCATCTCACATCCACAGAGCACTTGCCTTTGTGGCTCTATGTTTTCACTTGATTTTGACTCTGAGTAGCCTAAATAATGGGCTTCCCAGGTGGCGCTAGCGGTAAAGAACCCAACTGCCAACGCAGGAGACAGTAAGAGACCCGGGTTCAGTCTCTGGGTTGGGAAGATCCTCTGGAGGAGGGCATGGTGACCCACTCCAGTATTCTCGCCTGGACAATCCCAGGGACAGCGGAGCCTGGCAGGCTACACCCCATGGGGTTGTAACGAGTCGGACATGACTGAAGCAACTTAGCAAGCACACACAGCCTAGCCTACATGATACCGACTTTAAAATTTATTGAAGAGTACACCTTGTCCCTTTTCATAAATGTTCCATGTGTGCTTGAAAGCAAGTATGCTCCAGGTATGGGAGCTGTGCTTTATACATGTCCACTGTCTAAAGCTTCTGTATTCTTCACTGTTTTTATTGTTTGCCTGCATTCAATATATGAAATACTAGGAAATTCGTGTTAAATTCTCCCCCTATGCCAATGGACTTGTCAACTTTTCCCTTTGATATCTGGCCAATTTTACTCTCTTTACATATGTACACATAAACATGAAAAGCCATAAATAAGGGCAAACAAGTTTAGAATTACTATATATTCCAGATTTACAGTGTTGCAGGTTTATATTAGTAGTTTGAAGTCAGCTTCAGCATCTGAACAGAATTGGGTATGACTCCCAACTCCATAACCTGCTCTAAGCCTCCATTTTCTCATCCATGAAAAGAAAACACCACCTCAAACCTCATAAGGTGCTTGAGAGGATTAAGTAAGAAAGAGTATATATTGAGTTGGCCAAAAAGTTTGCTTGGGTTTTTCCATAAGATGTTGAGGAAATTTCTGGCCAACCCAATACACTTAGCATAGGTGCCCCATTCTGAGGATGCTGCTGCTGCTGCTGCTGCTAAGTCACTTCAGTTGTGTCCGACTTTTAGCGACCCCATGGACTGCACCCCACCAGGCTCCTCCGTCCATGGGATTTTCCAGGCAAGAACACTGAAGTGTTCTTGAAATCAACGGTTGTCGTGTCCTTCTCCAATGCATGCAAGTGAAAAGTGAAAGTGAAGTCGCTCAGTTGTGTCCAACTCTTAGTGACCCCATGGACTGCAGCCTACCAGGCTCCTCCGCCCATGGGATTTTCCAGCCAAGAGTACTGGAGTGGGTCGCCATTGCCTTCTCCATCTGAGGATGCTAGCTACTAACAAAACGGTCTATGACTACTTGCCTGATATCATGCAGCTATGCCATAGTATAGAAATGGAACCCTTTGACCTCTTATTCATCAGAAAGCAGGATAGGGTGTGAGAGGAGGCAGATGTATTAAGTGTTTATTCCAGGGCCTCAGGGTTGGGGAAGTACAGGAGAACACTACCCAGTCCATATCTCACTGAGAATGTCAAGTCACATGGCAGCTGAACATGCCACCTGCCCCATCTGAACTGCAAGTGCCTGGTTTAGCTAGTTCTCATTGGGATTTATTTCCCCTTGTTGCTAGCTTGAGGGTTCTGTTGAAACAGCTGTACAATCATATACTTTATAAAATTCTAGCTCTGAGAAACACTTGGTAAATTCAAAGCAGGCAAGAATGAGTATCTAAGCTGTTGATTGCTTGTGAGTGTTTATCCCAGCCCTGGGATCCTTGGAATTATGTGTACGTGTATACCTGGAGTAGGGGGTGGAGGTTGTAGGGGGCCAGGATGTAAGAAAACAATTTCAGGGCAGACCATTCATTTCATTAGCAGCTTCCAAACCCTCAACAATATTCTCCCACCCCAGCGGGGTGAGTAAACCTCTGCCAGAGTCAAAGTTAACTGCACATCCGGGGGAGAAGAAGCAGCTTTTTTCTCTGGCTTTTGAACTCTGAAATTGACACTTGGGACTCGTTCTGTCCTGAAATTGTCAGCTGTAGGAAAATGCCAAAAAAAAAGGCAGGATAAACCAGCCAGTAAAGCTGCCAAATGGAAGAACCATCTTAGAAAGCCTCAGGGGTTTTATTAGCAAGTCACAGATTTGCTTTAAAATAAAAAAATAATTATAACAAAGCAAAATCACCACCAGTGCTGGAAAACAACTCCTTACGAAAGGTTTTTACCTCCAGGTCCATTAAAAACGGGGAACTACAGAGAGCCCACAGGGTGTGCAGGAAGGCATTCAGTCCTGCTGCTGGGGGCCGGCACAGGCCAGCCCACACACAAGCTGGGCAGCACCTTGACAATCTGACCAAACTGCATTGACAAGAACTTGATAAGCAGACAACACAGCCTAAAACAGCCTTACTCAGAAACCAATCCCTCAAAAGGGAGCAACCAACCAAGTGCACAGGGTGTCAAACCCAGGAACAACAAAAATTTAACAGGATTTACTAACAGAGTCTCCTTTATTTCTTGACATGTTCCCTTTAAAAGAGAGGAAGATAATGCAGCTACTTAGATGTCCTGCTTTCTTTTCTTTGAGAGTCGCACCACTATTTGTCAAACGGGTGTCACCAGTGTCAACCACTCAATTCACACGCCCACAAGTGGTCCTGCTAATCTGATCCCAGGGCTCCCACATTCCACATCAGCCATTCTTTGCTTGCCTCAAAACCACTGCACAAACGTGAGAAACTCAGCCAGAGGGAAGGGAGATAAGAGGGGGACATGATCTTCTGTGCAACAAATAGCTACATATGATCACCTTTCCCTTCAAGCTTTAGGCATGCTCTTTAAGCATCTCTGACCCAGAATTCCAAGGATCAGACACACTTTCCCGTCAATCTCTGAATACATGAGAGACAATAGTTTAAGGTAAAAGACAGGAGTGGGGTTTTCACTCGGGTATCCTCTCCCTCCTCTCATGCGAGCCACCAGGCAAGAGCTTCTAACTCAACCCTTTGCCTTGGCAAGAACTAAGTAGGGCGGAGAAGGCATCAGCACCCCACTCCAGTACTCTTGCCTAAAAAAATTCCATGGACGGAGGAGCCTGGAAGGCTGCAGTCCATGGGGTCGCAAAGAGTCGGACACGACTGAGCGACTTCACTTTCACTTTTCACTTTCACGCATTGGAGAAGGACATGGCAACCCACTCCAGTGTTCTTGCCTGGAGAATCCCCGGGACGGGGGAGCCTGGTGGGCTGCCGTCTATGGGGTCGTACAGAGTCGGACACGACTGAAGCGACTTAGCAGCAGCAGCACAGGGACTTCCCTGATGGCCCAGTGGTTAAGACTCTGCACTTCCAATGCAAGGGGCGTGGGTTTGATCCCTGGGTGAGGAACTAAGATCCCACGTGCCTGGTAGTACAGCCAAGAAAATAAATAATAATAAACTAAAAGTCTTATTTAAAAAAACTTTGAAAACTATATAGCACAATTAAAAGGTCTCTAGCAAAACAACCTAGCGCAAGTGAAAAAAGCCATTACAGAGATGACTTTACACTTTGTTCTGTCTCTCTCAGATTTTTAAAAAATCTTGCTGATTTTATTTTCCAGCTAACAAAGGTATAAATGCTGGTAAAACAAATTCAAACCTCATTCCATCCCTGTTCCCCACCCTCCATCAAAATAATGTGAGTGTACAGTTTGACAAACTTTACTCCATGTGTTTTTTCCATGACAATGATGGCTACCATTAACTGAACACTTGCTGTATTCCAGTTACAATTCAAACTCTCCACTGTGTACCATTTGGCTTTCACCTTCATAACTTCTCTATGAGGTGAGTATTTCTAACCCACTTTATAGACAAAGAGACCGACTCAGAATGGCAGGTTATTTGCCCAAAATCACATCCCCCAATCCTGCTAATAAGATCAACTTCTAAAATCGCTACATACACTCTTTTTACCTGCATGCTGAACCTCTTAAATACGCGATTTGTTGCTCCTTTTCCCACTTAACGACATACATGGTTATCTTTGCAGGTACCTCCTCGGTCCCCACACTGTAGCTCCAACTTCTGTTTTAAAGAAAGAAGGCTCTGATTTATTGCTCTACTGCCAAAGGCACCAGGAAAGGGGGAGGGGGGGGGGCAGGTAAGAAATAAAAGCTGCTACACACAATTCCGTACTTTCCGTGCATTCAAGATGGAAACTGTGACGGTTATCTGTTTAGCCACTTCAGGAAGCTTGTGCGCTTGTGTATGCAAATACATTTTTGCACGTGTAAACACTGCTTGGTTCTTGTATCTTCCACATCAAAGTCAAATTTCAGCATGTAGACAGGCACGTGCCATTTCTCTCCAGAAGGGACAATTAATAAATACACATTCGGGAGGCACACAAACCTCTACAGTGACAAAGATTTCAGATCCCCAAAGAAAGATGGCATTCTATTTCTCAGTTCCTGGCTCATTCCCCATCCCCCTTTTTTTAGACGCTAAAGACTCTTTTAAAGACAAACTACAGGGATATTTTCTTAGAAATACAATTTCAGTTTCACGAGCACATAACATACTCCCTTCTAGACAGTATGCTTTGTTGAGAATTGTGCAGCCAGTTTTATAGTCTTCAACCAAACGGAACTTGAGTGCCACAAATTATACTCCTTCTACGCCACTGACGAGACACACTTCCCTTTTTTTCATCCCTTTTGCTTCCTGGCCTGATTCTAGGGGCTGGCACATCCTGCATCAGCTTTTGGAAATAGGAGAATACTGGAGTCATCAATTCCCAATTCTCCATTTTGCAAATGGACAGAACTTCCAAGGTTAAGCATATTTAATATGCTATTATCATCTCGTGCTAATGATTCCTACTGAAAAGGTACAGGAAGCAAATACCCTCAGTGTCTCATTTATGAGCCACCAGGGATGCAGTTTTAAGTAAGGATGTAAGCAGTAACAGAAAAAAAAAAAGCAACCTTGCCCACACCAAGATTTCCTTGACTTGGTTCCTATTAATACTTAGGAGATATTTACCAACTAAGTGAGAAATACTTTACCCTCACCCAGGGATGCTGGGCTAGCACATCCCCAACTGTTTGGGTGATGTTTATCTTTCATACAAAAAAGCACATTCAGGAGAGAAGCGTTTTATCAGGCTTAAAATCCCCAGCTCTGTGGTCAATACTGTGGGCCCTGGAGGCTTCAGACCAAGTTCACCCAGCTCTACCACTTATAGCTCTAGACCTTGGCCAAGACACGTAACCATTTTGTGTAGTATGGGAACAATAGTAACTACCTCAGAATTGTTGAAATAAGTTAATACTTCTTTTTTAAATTTTTATTTATTTTTCATTGCAGGGTAATTGCTTTCCAATGTTGTGTTGGTTTCTGCCATTCATCAATATGAATCAGCCACAGGTATACACCTGTCCCCTCTCTCTTGAACCTCCCTCCCACTGCCCACCCCTGTAGGTTGTCACAGAGCGCCGGGTTGAGATCCCTGAGTCATACAGCACATTCCCACTGGCTGCCTATTTTACATATGGTAATTGGCCACCTATTTTGCATATGGTAATTGGCTGTTTTACATATGGTAATATATATGC
>SJYT01014844.1:198261-302832 GCA_006410635.1 Cephalophus harveyi | reverse complement strand
AATATATATGCTACAGTGCTGCTCTCTCAGTTCACCCCACCCTCTTCTTCCCCTGCTGTGTTCACAAGTCTGTCTGTTCTGTGTGTTTGTGTCTCTATTGCTGCCTCGCAAATAGGTTCATCAGTACCATTTTTCTAAACTCCATATATATGTGTTAATTTATGATATTTTTCTCTTTCTAACTTACTTCACTCCATATAACAGGCTCTAGATTCATCCACTTCACTGAAAGCAAAACTTGCTCAGTCGTGTCCAACTTCTTTGTGACCCCATGGACTATACAGTCCATGAAATTCTCCAGGCCACAATAATGGAGTGAGTAGCCTTTCCCTTCTCTGAGGGATCTTCCCAACTCAGGGATCAAACCCAGGTCTCCCACATTGCAGGCGGATTCTTTACCAGCTGAGCCACACTAGAACTGACTCAAATCATTCCTTTTTATGGCTGAGTAATATTCCATTATATATGTACCACAGCTTATCCATTCATTTGTTGATGGATAAGTTAATACTTCTAAACACACTTAGATCTCTGTGTGGGACATGTAAGTGTTCAATAAATCTTTAATATTATCTATTCTTTCAACATAATACTTCCATCCTATATTCAAAATGCCACACTAATAGGAGCTCTCTACTGAGTACCATACTTTTCCATGCATTATCCCACTCTAAGGTTAAGCTTATTTAATAAGCCATCATCATCAATTTTGGAGAAGGAAATGGCAACCCACTCCAGTGCTCTTGCCTGGAGAATCCCATGGACAGAGAAGCCTGGTGGGCTACAGTCTATGGGGTCGCACAGAGTCGGACACGACTGAGCGACTGTCACATCACATCAATTTATACTGTCCTCAAAACTGATGGCAGCTGAGGCAGACAGTAACTCAATCTTCTGTTGAAGCATCTGAGATTCAGATACGTTTAAACTCTTACCTAACATCCTACATTAGTGACCTGGAATCTGAACTTGAGTTTGTCTTCAGAAGCTACACTCTGCCTACCTCCCCAAGCCCTGGGCTCCCTTCTGCCTCAGGCACAAGTAACCACAAAGGAGTGTTACGGGTCAACGTCTACTGAGTCCTCACCAAGTGCTGGGCCCAGAGTCGGTGCTTTATACACACTCCCGCTCCACACAGGAACCTTACAGACAGGTAAAACCACCACTCCCGTTTTTCAGATGAGAAAACTGAGGTTTAAACAGCTGAAGTACTATGTGCAGGGGTAAAAAAATTACTAGGAAAGCTAGAACATGGGCTACAGAGTCTCACATAATTATTTTATTAACAAAAAGAAAGAGAAAAGGAGGAAATGTTCCAACAGGCCCAATAAACCTCTGTACCATCAAATCAGTATGTTTTGAGGAAGAGTTAACACATTTGTTTCCAAGATGGGCAATGTGGTAAGACACAGAGCTCCTAATTCTCTTCGAACAACATGAACAGCATATGTCACTGTTTTTTTTTATTAATTAGAATGTAAGCAGAGTTCTCAAACAGCCTCTATGGCAGAGTTATTTTTGCTCAAAAACAAAACAAAACAGTAACAACAACAAATACTGGAGCAACGAATAACTAATCAGATTCATTACACAACAGTGATCACCACCTCCTTTTTCTCCAAGGCCCTTAGGAGAGGGTGGGCTACATAACCGAAACCCCTAACAAATAAAAAAAAAAAAAAAAACAGGCACAACTGTGCTTGGGGTATCTTTGCTTCTGTAACAATGTAACTCAGTCATTTTTCCAAAGTAAACATGAAACCTCACATTTTATCCCAAGGGGAACAAATACCTCAAACTTTCCTGTGATTGTCTGTTAACAGCAGTTTGGGGTATGAAGAAAAGGAAGAGGACAAACAAAGAGGAGTGAAGCAGGACAGACAGACAAGGAGAGGAAAGGTGGACTCTGGAGGCACTACAGAGGAGGAGGAGGCTCAGAATACTCCAAGTTAGTAACACCACCTCTCCCTGTCCTTGGGGAAGGAGATACCCCCAGCCCCCACCGAAATCTCACTAGCTCACTCACCCATATTCACTGATCTTCAACATTCAATAAAAAACTGCTCACATGAGGAAGGACAAGGAGTGGATTCCACCATCTTCCCATCTCCAGCATCACAGCCAGAGCGATACCATCACCTGATGGTCCAAAGCAGCAGTCCCTGAACTTCTTGGCACCATAGACTAGAGGACAATTTTTCCATGGACCAGGGGGTGGCGGGAGGGTAGTCTGGGGATGATTCAAGTGCATTGCATCTATTATTATATCGGTTCCACTTCAAACCATCAGGCATTAGATCCTGGAGGCTGGGGACCCCTGGTCCAAAGGAAACCCACATTTGCCTCCTCTCTGTTCAATCTATGCCTTGGCAAGGAGGCTCAGGCCCAAGTTTGCCAAAATAGTATTCTGCCTCTTTATTACACACTTGCTTACTTCACCTCTTACCTGAAATTGCCAGCAAACTGTTCAAACATACCTTTCCACTATCCCAATGATGTGAGGCACAGATACTAAGAAAGATTTCACAGCATAAAGCAAATAAGTAGTGATGAGATTGATCACCTGGCTACCAAAGATTCCAACCGGCTTAATGCCAGGCAGGCACAGAGTGACAGCACCAAAGGCAGAAGGACACCAGGCCTTCAGTCATGGGAAAGTGAAACAGAGGGCAGAGGGGGGACTCTCCAGGCCGGAGCAGCTGGCTAAAAGCAAGCATGCTTCCCAAGTTGAAATCAAAGGACTTGAGATAATTACAGGTCACTGACAACTCCATATGGTGAGCGTATTCCCTCATCTGACAGAGAAATTTTGTCTTACTTGTAGTCAAAAAAATATCTCAAGTGAAATTTAAAATTCTTCAAGCGGAGGAGCACAACTAACTAGATGTCAGCATAATGTAATTAGGACCAAAATAAACCTACGACCCACATAAAAACACTGAGCATTTAAAGTGAGGCGTGTACAATGCTGTGTGTCACTTGCCAAGAAGAGAGAACAGAAAATCACATATTATTCTGGCCCTTGGTGTTTTTTTTTTTTTTTTTTAAAAAAAAAGCTTTCATTGCCCAAAACCAATAATAAATTCTGAGTACATCAAGTCCTCTTTCAATACTGCCTTAGCCTCAGCCAATAAATATTGCTGGTTTAAGAGAAGCTGCAACCTGAACTGCAGAAAAAGACCTGAGTTCTATTTGGATGTGTCACTTTCTCTAAACCCTCATCTCTATCTATGAAAGGAGCTGGTTGGATTGGCTCACCCTTCAGGTGGGGGTGTGGCCTCCGGCATCTTGAGTTTGGGGATTTGTTGTGATTTCAGCTTTGTCACAGCCATGTCCTATCGGAGGTGCCCATTTCCACTTAGGATCTTGTTGGATGAGGCCTCTACCGGCACGGGACTCAGTCAGGCACTGTACGAAAGTGATCTGTCACTAGCACAGCTGGTATGGGTGAGATAATCACACACAAAGGAAAGGCAAAGAGTGCCTACCACAGGGGTGCCAAGTATGTTCTGCTGGATCTATTTATACTTTAGGGTCTCACCACTGCCAAAAGAATTCTCAGGAGTCTGATACGAAAACACAAACAATCATGTATACATACAGGGGAAGTAAAGTGAAGATAAAATAAACCAGAACCCGCAGGGCGTTCTCTCCTCAACAGCAATCACTGAGCCATTGGTAAGCATGTCCACACAAATCAGGCTAAAGATAACTTCTACGTAAGTAACAATCCTGCAAACCTTTGAAGCATCCTTTTCTTAGGTGAGAATGCTCATCAGAAAGTTTACTAAACTCCACAAATAATAGGACCCTGCATGAGTTTTATCTCAAAGAAAAGGGGAAAGAAGGCTTAAATTCTGTGTACAGGTGCACCAGACACAAGACTATGGTCACCGGCTCTTGGGCACAGGTGAAGTCTGCAAACAATCCATCAATAGTAAAATGGATACATTATAGTATATACACACAAGGATATAATACACAGGAATAAAAATGAACAAACCATCACACACACAATGGTAAGGAAGCAGTAGCAACAGCTAACTGACACAACAAATTTCCTTTTTTTGGGGGTCAGAATCATATTAGGAGAGAGTGACTGTGACCAGCCACCTACCACATAGATTTAAATAGGAGATCACAAAAATCCGAGAAATAAACACAGCATTCAAATGGGCCTTCTGCTGCTGCTGCTAAGTTGCTTCAGTCGTGTCCGACTCTGTGCAACCTCATAGATGGTAGCCCACCAGGCTCCTCCGTCCCTGGGATTCTCCAGGCAAGAATACTGGAGTGGGTTGCCATTTCCTTCTCCAATGCATGAAAGAGAAAAGTGAAAGTGAAGTCGCTCAGTCATGTCTGACTCTTAGCGACCCCATGGACTGCAGCCTACCAGGCTCCTCCATCCATGGGATTTTCCAGGCAAGAGTACTGGAGTGGGGTGCCATTGCCTTCCATCTTCTCTAACTCAGCCCCATCACTTGAGGAAACAGAGGTGGATCAAAGGCACACAAGTCCTTACATTCCAGGTCTATACTTTGTATCAGACCTGCTCCACTCCCTAAAAGGTTCAGTTCAGTTCAGTCGCTCAGTCGTGTCCAACTCTTTGCGACCCCATGAATCGCAGCACACCAGGCCTCCCTGTCCATTACCATCTCCCAGAGTTCACTCAGACTCGCGTCCATCGAGTCAGTGATGCCATCCAGCCATCTCATCCTTGGTCGTCCCCTTCTCCTCCTGTCCCCAATCCCTCCCAGCATCAGAGTCTTTTCCAATGAATCAACTCTTCGCATGAGGTGGCCAAAGTACTGGAGTTTCAGCTTTAGCATCATTCCTTCCAAAGAAATCCCAGGGTTGATCTCTTTCAGAATGACTGGTTGGATCTCCTTGCAGTCCAAGGGACTCTCAAGAGTCTTCTCCAACACCACAGTTCAAAAGCATCAATTCTTCTGCACTCAGCCTTCTTCACAGTCCAACTCTCACATCCATACATGACCACTGGAAAAACCATAGCCTTGACTAGACAGACCTTAGTCGGCAAAGTAATGTCTCTGCTTTTGAATATGCTATCTAGGTTGGTCATAGCTTTTCTTCCAAGGCGTAAGCGTCTTTTAATTTTATGGCTGCAGTTACCATCGAGGGTACATTTCTGCTCTCCTCGGTGGATATGAGGTACATAACAAGACACATCTTCCTTTAGTAAAAGTTTTCACTTCCCCAAGTTGTTAATCCCACACCCCAAGATGATTAAACTCCTCTCATTAGCTATGCCCATTATTTAGTGACAATACCTGTTGAAGACTCACTTAAGGGCAGCTGAAAGATTAAACTGAGCTTACAACTCTGCAAGTCTTTAACTCTTCAATTATCATCATAACCTGACACAAAATTAACTTCCATGTTTTCAAATAATACACCAAACTGACATACAATTTCTGTCTTCTTCCCTCTGTCAAATGTCTGTGCCCGTGAACTGTGAAATTTTCTTCAAAGGTACTTGAGGGTCAGCTTATGTTTACATGCTAATGACTATTCTGAATTAATTACAACTCTTCATTAAACAACCTCATCTGCCTAATACAAGCTAGGAAAGACCTTTGAAAGAAAAAAAGCCACATTAAAACTCTGTTCCAAAAATATCATACATAGTTCTAAAGGAAGACCACTGGGGTGTTCTCTTGAAGGGATCACATTTGACCTTTTTAACAGAATTATATTTCACTGACTTGTTGGAGGAAGTTTTAGGGTTTTTTTTTTTCAACATACTACCAACATAACGAAAGCAAACAAACCTCATTCATAGTCTGTTCAAAACTTTTGCTCTCAAGTAATAAAAAGAGGACCTCTGGGAAATTAATTACCAAAAAGAATTGAGAAAGAATTGAAGATGTGTTCACATTAAGCTGGTAGCCTTCAAGGGATTTGTGACAGGAAGGGAAGGGGCAAGTCAGTGTGTGTGCCGTGCACGTAATTTAAGCAAGAAAGTGGAAAGATAGGCCCTCCAAGTCAGAGCAAAGATAACACTGGGGTTTCTGCCTGCTCCCTAACAGGGAACTCTCATTCTCTTTTGCTTCAATAAGGGGGGCTGGGGGAGAAGAGACTAACATGTAAGAGACCTGGAACATTCTCTGTCTCTAGTAAAGACAGAATTCGGGGCTTTCCTCGTGATCCAGTGGTTAAGAATTCACCTTGCAATGCAACGCAAGAGACACGGTTCAATCCCTGGTCCAAGAAGACTCCATATGCTGCAGGGCAACTAAGCCTGTGTGCCACAGCTACTGAGTCTGTGCTCTAGAGCTGCAACTCCTGAACCCACGCGCAGCAGTCACTGAAGCCCACACTCTAGAATGTGTGCTCCACATGAGAAGCCACCATAGTGAGAAGCCCCCACGCACCGCAGCTAGAGAAAGCCCAAGCACAGCCACGAAGACCCAACGTAGCCAAAAATAAATATACAAAAACATATTTTTAAAAAGCCAGAAATTGGTGCAATAGAGCCTGACTCACAGCTCCCACACATCAGGCTACAGATTTTTATGCCAATTTGATCTGTAGCTGCAAAATACCCTACAGGCCCTGAGGGGGCCTGCAATTCAGTCCGTATTTACCAAGCATCAATTTCTGCACAGCTGCTTCAAGACCCTGTTTGGACTGAGGACGGGCAAGGAATTTGCATTGACCGCATGCTTCTCATGTACAGGACACTCTTCAAGGCCCCTTACCTGGCTGTCACATCTCAGCATCCATTCTCACAGTCATCCTACAGAGAAGAGTGATGGGCCATTTCCAGGGGCGGCTGGAGGTTAAATGACTTGCCCAAGGGCACACAGCTCAGGGACAGAAGCAGGAGGTGAACCCAGGTCTACAAGGCTGTCACATGTACTCCCTCCACTGCCCACACGGACCCCAGGCTACAGGACAGCTGCCCCCTCCCCTGCAAAGATGAAGGAAACCCAACATTTACAATAGAGCAAGGAACTTAAGACACAGTAAACGGACAGGAACCCTGAGGTGAGATGACACGTCACAGGGGCCTGGGGAGGAAGACACCACCTCACAGGCAGGCAGGAAGCGGACCAGAAAAGGCGCAGAGGAGGAATCACTGCTGCTGGGCTTTAGGGAATGAGGTGGACACCATGCCTAGGGACAGGTGGACAAGTACAGCAAGCAAAAGAAAACCATGGCTCAAGTACACAGGCCTGCAGAGTAGGTACTTTACACAGGAGGTGGTGTGGGGAGATAAGGCACTGACAGGAGGAAGACAAAGGCCACCCTTGCGAGTAGGGCTCAGATGACCAACTGGGTTTATATGCCATCCACTGGAGAATGTGGAGTCAGAGGGCATGCTAGCCCATTAAGGGGCTATAACAAGGACATATGTATATGGATGGCTGAGTCCCTTTGTTGTTCCCCTGAAACTATCATGTTCAGTTCAGTTCAGTCGCTCAGTCGTGTCCAACTCTTTGCGACCCCATGAATCGCAGCACGCCAGGCCTCCCTGTCCATTACCATCTCCCGGAGTTCACTCAGACTCGCGTCCATCGAGTCAGTGATGCCATCCAGCCATCTCATCCTTGGTCGTCCCCTTCTCCTCCTGTCCCCAATCCCTCCCAGCATCAGAGTCTTTTCCAATGAATCAACTCTTCGCATGAGGTGGCCAAAGTACTGGAGTTTCAGCTTTAGCATCATTCCTTCCAAAGAAATCCCAGGGTTGATCTCTTTCAGAATGACTGGTTGGATCTCCTTGCAGTCCAAGGGACTCTCAAGAGTCTTCTCCAACACCACAGTTCAAAAGCATCAATTCTTCTGCACTCAGCCTTCTTCACAGTCCAACTCTCAC
Organism: Cephalophus harveyi; assembly: GCA_006410635.1. Classification (NCBI taxonomy): domain Eukaryota; kingdom Metazoa; phylum Chordata; class Mammalia; order Artiodactyla; family Bovidae; genus Cephalophus; species Cephalophus harveyi. The sequence goes on along the minus strand of SJYT01014844.1, from coordinate 294,995 downwards.
ATCCATACATGACCACTGGAAAAACCATAGCCTTGACTAGACAGACCTTAGTCGGCAAAGTAATGTCTCTGCTTTTGAATATGCTATCTAGGTTGGTCATAGCTTTTCTTCCAAGGCGTAAGCGTCTTTTAATTTTATGGCTGCAGTTACCATCGAGGGTACATTTCTGCTCTCCTCGGTGGATATGAGGTACATAACAAGACACATCTTCCTTTAGTAAAAGTTTTCACTTCCCCAAGTTGTTAATCCCACACCCCAAGATGATTAAACTCCTCTCATTAGCTATGCCCATTATTTAGTGACAATACCTGTTGAAGACTCACTTAAGGGCAGCTGAAAGATTAAACTGAGCTTACAACTCTGCAAGTCTTTAACTCTTCAATTATCATCATAACCTGCCACAAAATTAACTTCCATGTTTTCAAATAATACACCAAACTGACATACAATTTCTGTCTTCTTCCCTCTGTCAAATGTCTGTGCCCGTGAACTGTGAAATTTTCTTCAAAGGTACTTGAGGGTCAGCTTATGTTTACATGCTAATGACTATTCTGAATTAATTACAACTCTTCATTAAACAACCTCATCTGCCTAATACAAGCTAGGAAAAACCTTTGAAAGAAAAAAAGCCACATTAAAACTCTGTTCCAAAAATATCATACATAGTTCTAAAGGAAGACCACTGGGGTGTTCTCTTGAAGGGATCACATTTGACCTTTTTAACAGAATTATATTTCACTGACTTGTTGGAGGAAGTTTTAGGGTTTTTTTTTTTCAACATACTACCAACATAACGAAAGCAAACAAACCTCATTCATAGTCTGTTCAAAACTTTTGCTCTCAAGTAATAAAAAGAGGACCTCTGGGAAATTAATTACCAAAAAGAATTGAGAAAGAATTGAAGATGTGTTCACATTAAGCTGGTAGCCTTCAAGGGATTTGTGACAGGAAGGGAAGGGGCAAGTCAGTGTGTGTGCCGTGCACGTAATTTAAGCAAGAAAGTGGAAAGATAGGCCCTCCAAATCAGAGCAAAGATAACACTGGGGTTTCTGCCTGCTCCCTAACAGGGAACTCTCATTCTCTTTTGCTTCAATAAGGGGGGCTGGGGGAGAAGAGACTAACATGTAAGAGACCTGGAACATTCTCTGTCTCTAGTAAAGACAGAATTCGGGGCTTTCCTCGTGATCCAGTGGTTAAGAATTCACCTTGCAATGCAACGCAAGAGACACGGTTCAATCCCTGGTCCAAGAAGACTCCATATGCTGCAGGGCAACTAAGCCTGTGTGCCACAGCTACTGAGTCTGTGCTCTAGAGCTGCAACTCCTGAACCCACGCGCAGCAGTCACTGAAGCCCACACTCTAGAATGTGTGCTCCACATGAGAAGCCACCATAGTGAGAAGCCCCCACGCACCGCAGCTAGAGAAAGCCCAAGCACAGCCACGAAGACCCAACGTAGCCAAAAATAAATATACAAAAACATATTTTTAAAAAGCCAGAAATTGGTGCGATAGAGCCTGACTCACAGCTCCCACACATCAGGCTACAGATTTTTATGCCAATTTGATCTGTAGCTGCAAAATACCCTACAGGCCCTGAGGGGGCCTGCAATTCAGTCCGTATTTACCAAGCATCAATTTCTGCACAGCTGCTTCAAGACCCTGTTTGGACTGAGGACGGGCAAGGAATTTGCATTGACCGCATGCTTCTCATGTACAGGACACTCTTCAAGGCCCCTTACCTGGCTGTCACATCTCAGCATCCATTCTCACAGTCATCCTACAGAGAAGAGTGATGGGCCATTTCCAGGGGCGGCTGGAGGTTAAATGACTTGCCCAAGGGCACACAGCTCAGGGACAGAAGCAGGAGGTGAACCCAGGTCTACAAGGCTGTCACATGTACTCCCTCCACTGCCCACACGGACCCCAGGCTACAGGACAGCTGCCCCCTCCCCTGCAAAGATGAAGGAAACCCAACATTTACAATAGAGCAAGGAACTTAAGACACAGTAAACGGACAGGAACCCTGAGGTGAGATGACACGTCACAGGGGCCTGGGGAGGAAGACACCACCTCACAGGCAGGCAGGAAGCGGACCAGAAAAGGCGCAGAGGAGGAATCACTGCTGCTGGGCTTTAGGGAATGAGGTGGACACCATGCCTAGGGACAGGTGGACAAGTACAGCAAGCAAAAGAAAACCATGGCTCAAGTACACAGGCCTGCAGAGTAGGTACTTTACACAGGAGGTGGTGTGGGGAGATAAGGCACTGACAGGAGGAAGACAAAGGCCACCCTTGCGAGTAGGGCCCAGATGACCAACTGGGTTTATATGCCATCCACTGGAGAATGTGGAGTCAGAGGGCATGCTAGCCCATTAAGGGGCTATAACAAGGACATATGTATATGGATGGCTGAGTCCCTTTGTTGTTCCCCTGAAACTATCACAATATTGGTAACTGGCTATATTCCAATATAAAATAAAAAGTTTTAAAAAAAAAGCACTACAGATTGAGTCACATAAATAAGGTATTTGTTTTTCATATTTTGGAGACAGGAGGATCAAGGCGTGAGCAGATTCGGCATCTAATGAGGTTCAGAGATGGCCATCTTCTTGCTTGTATCCTCAAATAGTGGGAGGGCAAGGGAGCTGAGAGAGATCTCTTTTAGGTGGTGCTAGAGGTGGATAAGGCAATGGCACCCCACTCCAGTACTCTTGCCTGGAAAATCCCATGGATGGAGGAGCCTGGTAGGCTGCAGTCCATGGGGTCGCTAAGAGTCGGACACAACTGAGCGACTTCACTTTCACGCGTTGGAGAAGGAAATGGCAACCCACTCCAGTATTCTTGCCTGGAGAATCCCAGGGATAGGGGAGCCTGGTGGGCTGCTGTCTATGGGGTCTCACAGAGTCAGACACAACTGAAGCGACTTAGCAGCAGCAGCAGCAGAGGTAAAGAATCCAACTGCCCGTGCAGGAGACATAGGAGTTGCGGGTTCAATCCCTGTGTCGGGAAGATCCTCTAGAGAAGGGAATGGCAACCCATGTCAGTATTCTTGCCTGGAAAATTCCATGGACAGAGGAGCCTGTTGGGCTACAGTCCACAGGATCGCAAAAAGTCAGACACGAGTGAGAATCCAGCACCTACAATCTCAATTCATGAGGATTCTACACTCATGACCTAATCACCTCCCAAAGTCCCACTTCTTAACACTATCACATTAGGGGTTAGGATTTCACCATATCAATCTTGGGAGAACACAAACATTCAATCCATAACAGAGGGTCTTGAAAGGAAGGCTGGAAGAGAGTGATTTGGGAAAGACTGAGTATTCACTTTTGCAGGCTAGATGAATGGGGAAAAGATACTGTTACAAACCCAAGCAAGAGAGAACAGTATCCTAGGTTTGTAAATGTCCAGAGTACCCTTTCCCAAACATCCTTACCCAAACCAGCAGTGTAGTACAGAAGATTTTTGAAGGATGGTTTCTCCTTCCAAGAAACAAAGATACTATGGATAAATAATACATAAACAAATAGCTCCCAATTTTTTATTCACCTTAATATAAGGAGAACCCAAGAATTATCAAGAGTTGGTTCAATGTCTATTCAGTTAACACAATCACCGAATTTAAAAAGTCATCTATTAAGAGAAAATATAAAATCTGAAAGGGAAAATTATGCCTTTGAACAATTATCATCTATATTTCTGAAGCACGTGAATAAACATCTTGATAGGGAAGACAAAGTGTTGGTTTAGTTATGAAAAATGTATATAGCAATCTATGTTTCTGTGACACTTCTGGGTCTTTTTAGAAAGAGTTACCATGATATTTAGGTTTATCAATGTTGTCAAGAATAAAGAAAAGCTTAGATGTAGAAGACAAAAAAAGGTTTTCTGACCCAGAGACATTTCTGAATTAATAGGCCCAGAAATGAGCCACTCAAAGAGAAGAGACAGACAAAACTCAGCCAGAGGGCCCTAGAAATGATGTTCTTTCCATGAAATGGAGGCATGTCACCATTAAAAGATGAAAATTTTCCTTTGCTATGACAGACCCAAACCATGCAGAGACATCAGGGGCTGGAAGACTATGTGACATGGCAAACTGTGAAAAATTCACCCAGCTGTATTAATGTCAGATTCACCAGCCTCTAGTTCTGACTCGGGAGCAGAACCTGGTCATCAAGGAAGGGTATTCCTGTGGGCACTGACCAGGACTAGACACTGAAACCAGAGCACCAGGAGGAGGCCTTTAACTCACCGCCTCTTACAGAGAGGGGTAAAACCAACCGGGTTGCTTCTGGCTCCTCGGTAAGACATCCAAAAAAGACCATGTGAAGGCAAGTTAAAGATCTATTTTTCTTTGAAGTAAAGACAAGAAATCTAGAAAAACGGAGCTGCTCATTCAACCCTGGCTCAAGAGAACACCTGGAATACATCCTGAGTTAGAAGTATTAATCTGTAGAAATTCCACAATGGTCAATCAATGAAACTTGAGTTGAATATTAAGAATTAGGAGTGAGGACTTCCCTGGTGGTCCAGTGGTGAAGAATCTGCCTGCCAATGCAGGGGACATGAGTTTGATACCTGGTCCAGGAAGATCCCACATGCCGTGAAGCAACTAAGCCCATGCACCATAACTACCGAGCCCACGTGCACTGGAACCCGTGCTCCCCAAGAGGAGCCACCACAATGAGACGCCCACGCACGACAACTAGTGAGCTTCCAGCTGGGTTGCCCCACTTGCTGCAAGCAGAGAAAACCCTTGCAGCACCATAAACAAGCAAGTAAATGGAAGAATTAGGAGTGAACTTTTGGAGTATTAATCTCTAGAAACTCAAGAAGCATGGCTACATCCTCCCACAGGCATCCTTCTTTTGGGGGCGAGAAGGCCTCTACTTCTCACGTGTCCCCCCAGAGGTGCGCTGCAGGCAGGGGAGCTACAGGACAAATGTGCCATCTCTTACAAGCCAGTCAATCCTCCTCTAGGATTTGGGAAGAAAAATACTGTTTCTATGTTAAAAGAGATTAGGTGTACTATGAGATGGAATACAAAATTGAAGCATTCATAATAATAATAATAAAAAAGGACTATTTAAAGAAATTTTCACAAGCCTCTACTGGGCAGTTTGAAGCTGGGCCCAACCTTTGAGGGGGTGGGTGTTGAATTTTTCATGTAGAAGCAGAGAGTACTTCCTATAATCTCATCAGCCTTTCTTTAACTTAGAAAGATGCCTGATCATGAAAAATAGGCTGACTGATCCCTCAGATGCCTGTATGTTTTACTATTTTGATATGTCACAGGTACCAAGTTCTCCTAATCATCGTTAGTGAATCACCCCTCAGAAACAGCTGGAAGCAGCACAACCAGAAGGAGGATCCAGGGCTTGTGGTCACTCCTAAGTGAGGACAAAAGAAGGACTTGCTTCAGAGCCTAGCACTCAGCGGGAGACGGGCGACATACAAATCAGTAGTCAGCCCAGCGGTGCTGCAGGAACTTGCTATCAAAGTGCGTGGGAATAGGTGGCGCCAGTGGTAAAGAACCCACCTTCCAACGCAGGTTCAATCCCTGGGTCAGGAAGACACCCTGGAGGAGGGCATGGCAACCCACTCCAGTATTCTTATCTGGAGAATCCCAAGGACAGAGGAACCTGGAAGACTACAGTCCATTGGGTCACAAAGAGTTAAACACAACTGAAGCAATTTAGCACACAGACCTAGGGCCAAGGCCAAGGGACACCCTGCACATTCTAACTTTTACACTTCATTCCAAATGTGACTTACCTTTTCTGACCTTGGGAAGGGCATGCGGTATTACTTTATACCATGCATTGGGATTCTCTAGAGGCTGTCCTTTCACATCCATAACAACACACTTTAGCATTAATTCTCAAGAGCTGCTTCAAGGGCCTGGAGGCATCCAGTGGGCAAAGGCAGAGCCATGCTTGGTGCTCGGGCCCATCACAGTCTACCCTGCAGCTGCACGTCACCAACCACACCACTACCCTGAGGTGGGCACAACATCACCATGGGCAGATCAACAGGTGAAAAGAAACAGGGGATCCACACGGGGTCTGGGGCTGCAACAGCCGTAACTTACAAATTAAATGACGTGCTAATTCCCTGGCCCAGCTCAAAGAAGTAGTCTTATTATGTGTCAGATAAGATCCATATATTTTGCATGTATCATCACCACATACCTATGTCTATAATAGCTCATTACCTAAATTATCCCAACTCCTCTGTCCATGGAATTCTCCAGGCAAGAATACTGGAGTGGGTAGCCATTCCCTTCTCCAGGGGATCTTCCCAACCCAGGACTTGAACCCAGGTCTTCTGCATTGCAGGCAGATTCTTTACCATGTGAACCACCAGGGAAGCCCAAGCTCAACTCTAGCCTAAGATAAGAGCCAATACAGTCCCATTTTACAGCTTAAGAAACAGAACTTCAGTGAGATGAAACGTTTGCCCAAAGCCACCAAGCAATATCCATGTCTGACTGCCCTGAAGCCAGTGCCCCTACCCTCTGGGTCACTAACTCACACAGCCAACACTTCTGCACCCACAGCCCTGAGTCCTTGAGAAGACAGCGTGTTCTGGTGGATCCCCGGTGCTGACTAATGGGCTGACAAGATACGTCATGATCTGGGACACTGAATGTGGGCCATTTGGGGCCCTGGAACCACAACTTCCCAGCTCATTTTGGAAAGTGCTTAACAAAATCACCAGGGACAACATCAAAAACAATGGGAAAATACAGTCTGTTGGTAGGATTCCAACCTGAAAACTTCTCCTATGTGTTAAGAACATTTTGCTTCATGCAGCTTATAAAAATAAAAGTTTTAAATACAGAATTAATTTGAAACTAACATCCCTATCCAAACCCCAGCCTTAAAGTTTCCTCTTCTTATTGGGAAACAACAGGATGTGGACACTGAATCAAAGCCATTGGATTCTCTCTTGCCCTCAAGGGAGCCCAAGCAGTAAGAAAGAGGCCGAGTAAAGGGAGTTCTAAGCAGGGAGGTGGACGGTGGGCAGGGGCCAAGGCAGGTTGGTTGGTGGTCCTGCTGGGAAGGGAGGCATGTGAAAGGCCAAGAATTGACAAGCCCCCTCCCCCAAACCCCCTTCCTCCCTGGCTTTGTGGGATGAGTGAGATGCTAGCAGGGTGGGGCTCAGAGAGCCAGATGCAGCCAGTCAGTCCTAGAGCTTGTGCGTTCCAGGCAAAACATGCCAAGGATCCAAGTGGGGATGGACACTCCACACCCGGCTGCTGAGTCAGAAGTGGAATCCCAATGCTAAAACATTTTTGAAATCTAGATCCTAACAGAAGATCCCTTGGAATTTTGCTCAGACAGGTTTGAAGTGTCAACTGGTATGTCTGTATTTTATTATGATTATCACGAGCTAGAAATTCATAAGCTAACAGAAATAGAAGGTCATCAATGGAATAACATGTAACAAATGCTATTATCCATAACTGGCTAAAACAAACAGTCTTTACTATTGAACTGAGGCTTTAACATACAAGAGTCATTCTTCCAAAAAGGTAAACTCTTACTGGGAAAAAAAAAAGTCTATTTATATTAAATAGCTACTCTAAGATCCTGACCCACTCAAAACCACCCCTGCCAGCATGACCAGTATATGCAGACATGATGCACAGGATGATGGCTAAAATCACAGACTCTAGAAGCAGACCCCTTGGTTCAAATCCTGGCTCTGTCACTAAGTATCAGTTCAGCACGTCTAACTCTTTGTGACCCCATGGACTGCAGCACGCAAGGCTTCCCTGTCTATACCAGCTCCTGGAGCTTGCTCAGACTCATGCCCATCAAGTCGGTGATGCAATCCAACCATCTTATCCTCTGTCATCCCCTTCCTCCATCTGCCTTCAATCTTTCCCAGCATCAGGATCTTTTCCAGTGAGTCAATACTTCACTTCAGGTGGCCAAAGTACTGGAGCTTCAGCTTCAGCATCACTCCTTCCAAAGAATATTCAGGACTGATTTCCACTAAGTATGATGGGATCCTAAGCAAGTTACTTAACTAACTTGTAGCTTAGTTTCTTTATCTGTAAAATGAAGATAAGAACAGGACTTTCACCCTAGGGTTGTTAAAAAGGCTAAATAAAATTAAATAATAAAGTACTGGTATTAGAGCCTGGTTTATGGTAAATCCATCCACAAGTGTTTACTTGTCATAGTTAATTATTCAGTTCAGTCGCTCAGTCATGTCCGACTCTTTGCGACCCAATGAATCGCAGGACGCCAGGCCTCCCTGTCCATCACCAACTCCCGGAGTTTACCCAAACTCATGTCCATCGAGTTGGTGATGCCATCCAGCCATCTCATCCTCGGTCGTCCCCTTTTCCCCCTGCCCCCAATCCCTCCCAGCATCAGGGTCCTTTCCAAAGAGTCAACTCTTCTCATGAGGTGGCCAAAGTATTGGAGTTTCAGCTTCAGCATCACTCCTTCCAATGAACACCCAGGACTGATCGCCTTTAGAATGGACTGGTTGGATTTCCTTGCAGTCCAAGGGACTCTCAAGAGTCTTCTCCAACACCACAGTTCAAAAGCATCAATTCTTCGGTGCTCAGCTTTCTTCACAGTCCAATACATGACCACTGGAAAAACCATAGCCTTGACTAGACGGACCTTTGTTGGCAAAGTAATGTCTCTGCTTCTGAATATACTAAGTTGGTCATAACTTTTCTTCCAAGGAGTAAGCATCTTTTAATTTCATGGCTACAGTCACCATCTGCAGTGATTTTCAGTTCAGTTCAGTTCAGTCGCTCAATCGTGTCAGACTCTTTGCGACCCCATGAATCGCAGCACGCCAGGCCTCCTTGTTCATTACCATCTCTCGGAGTTCACTCAGACTCACGTCCATCGAATCCGTGATGCCATCCAGCCATCTCATCCTCAGTCGTCCCCTTCTCCTCCTGGAGCCCCCAAAAATAAAGTCTGACACTGTTTCCACTGTTTCCCCATCTATTTCCCATGAAGTGATGGGACCGGATGCCATGATCTTTGTTTTCTGAATGTTGAGCTTTAAGCCAACTTTTTCACTCTCCTCTTTCACTTTCATCATTATTAGAGAAATGCAAATCAAAATCACAATGAGGTATCAAACTCATACTGGCCAGACTGGCCATCAAAAAGTCTACAAACAATAAATGTTGTAGACAGTGTGGAGAAAACAGAACTCTTCTACACTGTTGTGTGTGTGCTAAGTCACTTCGGTCGTGTCCAACACTGCAACCCTATGGACCGTAGCCCTCCATGCTTGTCTGTCCATGGGATTCTCTAGGCAAGAATACTGGAGTGGGTTGCCATGCCCTCCTCCAGGGAATCTTCCCAACCCAGGGACAGAACCCTTGTGTTATGCCTCCTGCACTGGCAAGTGGATTCTTTACCACTAGCACCATCTGGATAGCCCCCTACAATGTTGGTAGGAATGTAAATTGGTACAGCCACTATGAAGAACAATATGGAGGTTCCTTTAAAAACTAAAATTAGAAATATCATATGATTCAGTAATCTCACTCTTGGGCATTTATCTGGAAGACCAAAACTCTAATTCTCTTATTCAAAAAAGATACATTCATCTCAATATTCACAGCAGCATTATTTACAATAACCAAACATAGAAACAACCAAATGTGCATCAACAGATGAATGACTACAGAAGATGTGGTATGTATACACAATGGAATATTATCCAGTCATAAAAAAGAATGAAACAGTGCCATTAGAGCAACATGGATGAACGTGGAAACTATCATACATACAAAAAAGACAAATATTATACTAAATGATGCCAGTGAATTTATGAAACAGACTCGCAGACACAGAAAAGAAACTTATGGTTGCCAAAGGGGTAAAGAGGGGAGAGGATAAATTAGCAGTTTGGGATTAACAGATATACACTACTATATATAAAATAAACAACAAGCACCCACTGTATAGCACAGGGAAGGAAGGTGAAGTCGCTCAGTCGTGACAGCAGGGAACTATATTCAATATGCTGTAATAATCCATAATGGAAAATAACCTGGACAAGAATAATATATATGTGTGTGTATAACTCAATCACTTTGCACCTGAAGTACAACAGTAATACAACAGTGTGAATCAACTATACTTCAGTAAAGAAAAAGAGTCACTCTTACCATCACACGTATGTGAAGCAGCACTAAAGTAAACAGTGATTAGAACCAATAGATCAGGACTTCTCAGGTGGTACAGAGGGTAAGAATCTGCCTGCCCATGCAGGGGACTCAGCTTCGATCCCTGGTCTGGGAAGATTCCACACGCCTCAGAGCAGCTAGGCTCGTGCACCAAAACTAGTGAGCCGGCCTGCTGCAACTACTGAAGCCTGAGAGCCTCGAGCCTGTGCTCTGCAACCAGAGAAGGCACTGCAATCAAGAGCACACGCCACTCCCCATGCCTAGGAAAAGCCCAAACACAGCAATGAAGAGCACCCAGCACAGCCAAAAATAAACAAACAATTTTAAAAAGAATATTCTATTCACAGAAGGAAGGGAGAATAATGGCTATCATAATTAAATGGTACTTTTATTCTTCTCTATCAAATGTACATACCAATTAAGGCTTACTCAGAGAGCCACTGTGAAGAATTTACATGGAATCTTATTCTCTAATGAGAAGTGCAAAAAAAAAAAAAAAGAAAGGAAAAAAAAAAAAAAGAAATCCAAAATTTACAACCAAAAGAGAGAAAGGAAGGCTTGAAATTTCACTAAGGATAGCAAGTAAACATTCTGCATGTCAAAAATCAAGTTCTATAAAGATTATTTCATATAAAATTATGAATCTGGTTTTCAGGTACAAATGATATGGGATTCAGCTCTTTATTTCAAAGAAACACCTCATCTATCTTCCTTACAAGACAAAAGGGCAAAACAGTCCAAAAAAAAACAGCTTGTTAAAGACATCTGTGCTTCTCCTGCCTGGTGCTGCCTACATCCTTGGGAAGACAACTCAATTGCTTACTAGGCATGCCACATTTTATTATGCCTCAATTCCACAGTTCGTCTGATCCACTGTGTTAGCATTTAATTACCACCCAATTAATTCGTAGCAGTAACTCAAGCTCATGGGCATTTCTGCTTTAGTCACAGCAATCAAACCAACCACCCAAAGCCCACCCTGCACGTCCCACCCACCTGTGCTCTGTCTCCCAGGCATTCCTCTGGGCTATAACTGCGAAAGTCTACAGAAGATCGATTCTTCTCCAGCCCTAGCCACAGCTGCCGAGAGGAGAGCCTGTCTTGGGTTCCCAGTGCAAATATCCCTACGGGATGGGGACTTGGTAACAGGAGGAGAACAACTCGAGCATCCAATGGGGTTTCAACTAAATGAGTGGGGTCCAAACCAGAGGAGTGGTATCCCTCAGCAGAAAATGCCCACTCCTCCCTAAGCTATGCTGATTGATAACTTTCCCTTCAATGTCCTCCCTTGAGAAAACAACCTCAAGCCATCATTTCATTAAAACCATCCATTTTAAAACCTAAAAAGTAGGACGGATATCATCTTCAATAAAAGATGGTGCTTTGAATACATTTATCTTAATAGAAAGTATCTTTATTTTTTTTCTCCTGTTGACTTTTAGAATGATTCATGGATCAGTTCTTTGGGATACACCAGCTGAAATGGTTTTAAGGTCCCTGCCGACCCTTAAGTTACTTAAGCACAGCCCAGCAAGTGTTTTTAAGTTAAAGAGAAATGAAGATGTTTGATTATTTGTCAACAATAAATTTTAAGAAACAGGATTGTTGGGTCATATGGTAGTTCTATTCCTAGTTTTTTAAGGAATCTCCATATGTGACAACCTAGAGGGGTGGGAGATGGGAAGGAGGTTCAAGAGGGTGGAGATATATGTATACCTGTGGCTGATTCATATTGATGTATGGCAGAAACCAGCACGATATTATAAAGCAATTATCCTCCAATAAAAAATTAAAAAAAATAATCCGTGGATCATTTCATATATGCTCATCAACAAACAGATATACAAGCCCAAAGCAACAACAACAGGGAGCACTATAGGATTAAAATGAAGCTTTCTGCTTTCCTGGTGTAATTCCTAGGAAAATTAATATCCTGTCTGAATGCCATTCTACTTATATGTGACTCCAAAAAGATGTTTTTCTGGCTCTACAACACAAGCAAAATCAGCTGTTTTAACTCGGGGCCCTAGAGTGTAACTCTCCAGTTGCACCGCTATTTATAACTACAGAGAAATGCTTGCTTCTGCCACATCAAAGTATGCAAGACCCCAGGGAAAGGTCACAACACATTGTTACTTGTTTCAAACGCACTGCCAATTTAACACTCCCTCAACCTTTGGGTGCACTTTCTTATTAAGAAAGCTCCAGAAACAAACTAGAGGGTTTCCTGGCAGGAGGGCTCTCATCTTACCTACATTCAGCAGATTTCCTAAGAATTCAAAAAGCTCGCCTGAAGAGCTGGATTCCAGTTGGCTGTGTGTAGGATGATCTGAGTGATTCTCCCATGCAGATATGAACTTGCTCAATAAATATTTGCTGAACATTCCCTGCTTAGAAGGCACCCCAGAGACTCTCCTCATTCTTCTCCTCCCACCACACCCCCAAAAGATCCACTTTTCCGGAGGGTAGCCTGGGCTCTTCCACAAGGTGCCACGATACGACGTGCTGTACAAATGCCACGCTCTTAGACCCAGCAAGGCACAGAAATGATTTCAGAGGACAGAGAGTTCGCTTCCTCTTAGGGAGATGATGGTTGGCTGGATTTGAGCTGAACGCTTCCAAGAAATTGACAAGGGAGAATGTATGTCAGGAAGCCTTTAACCGGGAACTGGAATGTCAGCTCTACTAGGGCCAGATCTTAGAAGTCTTGCTCAAAACGGTGTTCCCCACATCTTAGAACAATGCCAGAAAGTAAAGCTCTCTAAATATTTAAGAAAAATAAAGGACAGAACGGCCCTAGGTCTATCACTGACTTAGCTATCATGTCATTCGCTTCAAAGCATTCAACGACCTTGGATTAACCTAAGAACCAAGTTCAGGATGCCTAACGGGGCAAGTTTCTCCCTCCACACTAAAGGGGAGAGGCAGACAAGACTCCACACTGTACATCAGAGAGTGGCAAATGGGGTGCACGAAGAACTTCTTTCACCGTTCCTCACATCAGTCATGAATTCTTTAATTTCTACTGATGTCACAAAGCAGTCCTGAACCCAGCATGCAGAAGGGACCGAGTTGAAATTTCATTTAACATCTAATACTTGTGCCTACAAGAAGACAGAGCCAACACTGTGGTTGGGAGAAGTCCAGGAAGTGTACCAGCCTGGGGCCATCAGAGAAATCACAGCGCTGAGTGAGGGCTCACCTGCCCGCTGTGCTCCCCAACCCCAGACCCCAAGTAGAGGGCAGGTGGGCCCCAGTGGGCGACCCCAGGACAGAACTGCCGGAAGAACACTAGCTAAACAGAGGAGTCCTTGCTTCCTAACATGACGCCGCAGGACTGTTTAAATTCAGGATTTCCTAGTACATTTTAAAATAGGGTTGTTTAAATGAACGTAAACCAGGTTTGAGACCACTTTTTCTGAGCTCTCTGCATAAGCTAAAGTGAGATTCACTTGTAAAACAAGAGGAAGAGGACAGTAAGAGAACCAAAGTCTACTCTCTGAAGGTATCACCAAGAACACGGCTTTGGGGTTTTGTTTTTTGCTTATGGTGTCACCCAATAAAAAGAGGGCAGTGTTAAGAATGCTCCAGAATGAAAGAGAGAAAACAACTTCTTCCTCTGTTACCCTCTCAGCATTTCGCACACTGTTCCTCCCTCACGATTACATGATTACAATAAAATGTAGTTAGTCCTTTGATTACAAAAGAATCAACTATTAGGGTCTACCTAAATGAGCTATCAGAAATATCTGTTTATGATCTATCACCTCAAGTTGTTTTTTTTTTAATTACAGTCTAGCCTAAGAATCAAGGTTCCCTTTTTTTCCACCTAGATACACAATTGTTCTAGCATGATTTGTTGAAAAGCCAGCCTATTCCCCATTGAATTAGTTTGTCTCTCTGGTGGAAGTCTGTGGACCATTGATCTGTGGTCTATTTCTAGACTCTCTGGGCTTCCCTGGTGGCTCAGATGGTAAAGAATCTGCTTGCAATGCAAAGTTCAATCCCTGGGTTGAGAAGATTGCCTGGAGAAGGGAATGGCAACCCATTCTAGTATTCTTGCCTGGAGAATTCCCTGGACAGAGGAGTCTGGCAGGCTACAATCCATGGGTTCACAAAGAGTCAGACATGATTGAGTGACTAGCAACAGTTTCTAGACTCTCTAGCCTGCCCCAGGGATCAAGTCTGTCTGCTTACAGGATGCTGCGCAGTCTTTTATCTGTGCCATTTCATAGTAAGTCCTTAAATTACATAGTGTAAGCCCTCCAACCATGCTCCCCCTCAATTATTTTGGCTACTCTAAGTCCTTTGCATTTCCATGTAAATTTTATAGTTTGTTGATGTTCTTAAGATTTTTAAAAATACCTTTCTGGGATTTTGAACCTTTAGAGTAACTTGGGGAGGGGAATCTCTTAATGTTAAGTCTTCCAAACCTTAAACATGGTATCCATCTCCATTTTCTTGAGGGTCTATCAGAATTAAGCAAAAACATAAAATCTAGGGCATCTACCTTGTGTGTCAGGAAAGAAAGAACAGTTGGAAAACAATCTCTGCAAATTTACAACTTTACAGTTTCTACACGAGCTCTCCATGTGATGAGTTATACTGATGGATAAATAAAGGCTCAAGAATGCAATTATCAAAAAAAAAAACAAACAGCCAGATGCAGAACCAAAACTCAGGTACTCTTTCTCCCTCAATTCCGGTTCTTCAGTCTTAGATACTGCACAGCTTGCTGAGAACTAAGAGTCAAAGGGAGGTTTGTCAGAAGAGAGGATAACTGAGGAAGAAGTGTAAGGCCTACTACAGGACAGCCACCTGCTCCTACAAGAAGCTCGGTGGGGCTTCATTCTTCTTCCTGTCCTCAGCCAAGCTCACAGGACAGAGGAGGAGGAGGAACCCACCACAATGTGAAAAGAAATTCAGAGCCAGAAAAAACCCTTCTAGAAAGGCTCCAGCTGGAAAAGAGCCAGGAGAGGAAACAGGCAGGGCATACTAGGGCAGAGCACAGCCAAGGGCGCATGCATGGTCACCAGGATGCCTGGGAATTTCTAAGAAAGGAAAAGCTAAGGAGGAGGGTGGGCACTATGATTTCCTTTTCACTCTACAGAAAAAGAAAAAAAAATCAGTTGCCTAAGGAGCTTTAGAAGGTGGTGACAGTGAGTAAATCTACTAAGTGCTTAAGAATTCTCTCAATGTAGAAAAGCACATTTGGGTTAGAAGGCAATGGCACCCCACTCCAGTACTCTTGCCTGGAAACTCCCATGGATGGAGGAGCCTGGTGGGCTGCAGTCCATGGGGTCGCTAAGAGTCGGACACGACTGAGCGACTTCACTTTCACTTTTCTCTTTCATGCATTGGAGAAGGAAATGGCAACCCACTCCAGTGTTCTTGCCTGGAGAATCCCAGGGGACGGGGGAGCCTGGTGGGCTGCCGTCTATGGGGTCGCACAGAGTCGGGCACGACTGAAGCGACTTAGCAGCAGCAGCAGCAGCAGAAGACAAGTCCATGCTAAAAGGTGAGAGGAGGATGTAAGCTCAGTGTAGCATAAACACAAATCCCATCAAGATACGCAGTCAAGGGCTTCCTTGGTGGTTCAGTGGTTAAGAATCCACCCGTCAATGCAGGAGACACAAGTTTGATCCCTGATCTGGGACTATCCCACATGCAGCAGAGAAACTACGCTTGTGTGCCACAACTACTGAGCCTGTGCTCGAGAGCCCATGTGCGGCAGCTACTGAAGCCTTGTGCCCTGGAGCCTGTGTTCCACAACGTGTGAAGCCACTGCAATGAGAAGCCCGCGCACCACAACCAGAGAGGAGCCCTGGCTCACCGTAACTAGAGAACAAAGCCCGAGCAGCAACGAAGATCCAGCACAGCCAAATAAGCAAATAATTTTTTTAGAAAAGAGAGCTAGTTAAGTCCTTACTGGTCCCCAGTGCCTGAGGATGGTGAGTTCAGACCTCAGAATCACAGACACAGAATTTAGGGTCAATTCTGTGCAGAGTCAGACCATTTGTTTTACTAAGTGGGTGCTTTTTATTCTCTAAATGTTTTACATTATCAGAGATTATCTACAGTAAACACATTACTTCTGAAATTAAAAAATAAATAAGATGTCTTAAATGGCTATGGAGGGAGTGTATTTACTCTGCTGCAGCTCCAAAACCTGCCACATAAATCCAGGCAACATGGATGAGCATGGCCAGGTCACGAGGTATGAAGCACTTGGCCTGGGAAGAATGGGCAGCTAATAGAGTGGTATTTGACAACACAGCAAAAACAGCTGTAAAGTAAAAGCCTTTCAGGGTTTACTGTGTTACTTTCCTCCAACCCATCTCTAGGTTTTATGATATCTAAAATGAAAGGATTAGCCTGAAAGTTGTTACCAGGAATGCAAGAATAAGAAAGGGAGACAGAGGTGACATGAAAGTAAAGTCTAAGACCGTTTATCACCCAGCTTTTATATTTCACACTGCCTTGCAATTTTACAAGTGGCAATTCTCACAGCCTGCCTGTGTGTTCATGTTTCCAAATTCCATCTCCAAAAGCGGATGCAGAGCCATTGATCACGCCCCTCTGTCTCATTCTCCAGCTGAGCCAGAAGCCAAGCAACAGAAGACGCAACAAGAGTTTTTGTGAAACAACAGAGTTATGATAGGGGCTTCGCCGGTGGTGCTAGTGGTAAAGAACCTACCTGCCAATGCGGGAGATAAAAGAGACGCAGGTTTGATCCCTTAGTCAGGAAGATCCCCGGGAGGAGGGCATGGCTGCCGACTCCAGTATTCTTGCCTGGAGAATCCCAAGGACAGAGGAGCCTGGCGGGCTACAGTCCATAGGGTCACAAAGAGTAGGACACAACTGAAACAACGTAGCACGCATGCATGTAGAGTTGTGATAACAAACTTTTGAGTCCAGAGTGCATTTTCCTTTCCGAAATCCATCGTTTCAGGAGAGCCCAGCCATCACCGGCCCAGTGCTCCTTCCTGGCAACAAACCTGACACCCTGAGCCTGGAATGACTCGTCCAAGGTCAGGCACCAGCGGGCAGCACGGGCTTGCCACCCTGGCTGACCCCCTTACCGACTGCTTTTCCCGTTATGTCACAAAGACAACCTTCCTCAGAAACATCAAAGCCTAAAATCTCAGTTTATATCCCCTGAAGGGGAAGCTGGCAATCCAAGCTGGCAACTCTGTGTTCTATAACGGCACTTAAGAAAAGCTGTCAAAGTTAGAAAATTCAAGCTACAAGGTCTTTTCCAAGACAAACAGGGCTTGTTTTTTGTTTTTTTTTTTTTAAAAAAAAGAAGAAGAAGAAGAAGAAAGTAAACAGCCTTGTCAAGGGAAAATAGATCCCAAATTCTGTAAAGCTTCATGCAGCTGAGGAAAGCTGTGATGGTTATCTCCCATTCAGTGCAGTAGACTGTCCCATTGTTTTATTTAATATTTATTTACTCCTTCATTTATTGAGCTGTGTCAGGTCCTAGTTGCAGCATAGTAGCATGTGGGATCTTAGTTCCCGGATCGGGGATCAAACCCATGTCCCCTGCATTGCAAGGCAGATTCTTAACCACTGGACCACCAGGGGAAGAAGACTGTCCCATTCTTGAAGGTGGAGCCATCTCTCACTGGGCCCATCAGAGGCCTAGGACTAAGAGGGCAACGCAGACTACATGCCATGCCATATGTCAAGCTGTCTGCATCCCACAGACCCTACTCTGCCCTAACCATGGTTCAGTGCTTTCCAGCCAGAGTCTTAGTACCTGACCCTCTGTGGACAGGATGCCCATTTATTAGTCATCTACCTTGGAAATCAACCTCTCCAAAATCAGCTGTCAGAGTCATAAGATTCTTACAATTACATCTTTAAAAACTAACTACGGAGCCATCAGTCTTCATTAGATATAACATAAAATCATTTACCACCCTAAAATCCTGCTAGTAAAACTAGGTGCAATCAAAGAAAAGACAACCACTTCCACAGGTCAACCCACATCACTGTGGATGAATCCCGCTCACTGTGCCTTTTCCTTCCCAAGGAAAATGTACAGTCGCTTCTGTCACTTAGATATTCTGCACCACAGCAGATGGCTTTACAATGCAGAGAGTGCCTGAATCATGAAAAGCTCTAATCAAGAATTAAGGTTTGATAAAGTTGATGTGGTGTATGTATATGTATACATATATATACAGTGAAATATTACTCAGCCATAAAATATTGTATATGAACAATGTGGCTTCCTAGGTGGTACAGTGCTAAAGAATCTGCCTGCCAATGAAGATTTAAGAGACTTGAGTTCGATCCCTGAGTTGGGAAGATACCCTGGAGTAGAAAATGGCAACCCACTCCTGTATTCTTGCTTGGAAAATTCCCTGGACAGAGGAGCCTGGCGAGCTACAGTCCATGGAGTTGAAAAGAATTAGACACAACTGAGCAAGCACTCAGGCAAGCATATGGACACACATATATGGAAAAAAACCGGTAATAGACTATCTTATTTACAAAGCAGAAATAGAGACACAGATGCAGAGAACATAGATACCAAGGGTGAAAGGGAGGATGGGATGAATTGGGAGACTGAGACTGACATATATACACCACTGATACTATGTATAAAATAGGTAACTAATTTTCATTATAGGGGACTGGAATGCTAAAGTAGGAAGTCAAGAAACACCTGGAGTAACAGGCAAATTTGGCCTTGGAATGCGGAATGAAGCAGGGCAAAGACTAATAGAGTTTTGCCAAGAAAATGCACTGGTCATAGCAAACACCCTCTTCCAACAACACAAGAGAAGACTCTACACATGGACATCACCAGATGGTCAACACCGAAATCAGATTGATTATATTCTATGCAGCCAAAGATGGAGAAGCTCTATACAGTCAACAAAAACAAGTAGGTTGGTATCCAAGCAACCCCACGGAAGGGTGACCCCTTCAGTACAAGCCTAGCAAGGACGGAACTGACGGAAGTTCTCAATGGCCAGTCATGAATGTCCACCCTAGCCTTCCCCATGGCCTCCGCCAAAGGCTTGTTTGATAAATGCAGGCCAAGAGACACATGTGACTGGCTCAGGAGGAAGGGGAACAAAGGGGACTTTGTATAGTCCTGAGTATGCCACCCGATGGCCCAACCCACGTCCTTCAGCCAAATGGAAGCCAGGGGTACAGACAAATCTCCTTTTCTTAAACAATGCATGGAGGGAAGTTTACCTGGCCCAGTCTCTCTCAGCCTTTTGAAAAAGGTCACTGTCTGCTCACTGGGATGGTCTCTAGCATGCCCATGGCACACTGAACCTTTATTTAAGCAGAATATATCTACACTTCTAAATGTACACAAAATGCCTTTCTCAGTGGCACTATTAGTGAGGAACAGAAGTGCTTTGCCAAGAATGCAAGCCCCCTCAGGTTCCCAAATTCTGAAGATCAGGTTCAGAAAAGATGGCAAAGAAGGGCTTGTGAGAACTGTCTTGAAACAATGATATCTTTCTTCTGCATCTTTAACTGCTCAAGAGGACTATGCATGTTAAATAGCAGGACAAAGTTACTCAATTGAAGCAAAAATTCCTTTCCCAATAGTGCTCCCTTAAGAAGGAATGTTACATTATGTTCAACTCTAAGTAAGAACTGGTAGAGCTTCGGATGGCCACAGCAGAAATTCCAGGTCTTTCTCAGCCATTTCTAAGGATGTTTTGTTAAACATAATCTTTCTCCCCTTGCCTTGTTTTAGGTTTGCCTTCTGCGAGCCTGGTTGTGTTTTGCCACCATGAATACAAAGGCAAGTCAAGGACTTCCCCTGTGGTCCAGTGGTTAAGACTCTGCACTCTCAATGCAGGGGGTCTAGGTTCGATCCCTGGTCAGGGAACTAGATCGCATGTGCTACAGACCCTGCATTTCGCAACAAAGATCTAATGCGGTCAAATAAATTTAAAACAGCAACAACAAAGAGGCAAGTCAGACTGCCCTTGCCCAACTGGATCCCCATTTAACCCACAACAAAGGTGCCCTCTTGTTTTATGATACAGAGGCCAGCCACAATGCACCTCCCTATATAATGAGCAAAAGAGAGACAATGAATATTTGCTTTCCCAGTGTGGTCTGTGGCACCATCTTGGCCAGGAAGTCCTACTACACACACTTTAAACATGAAAAAAAACCACGAATGGTTACCACCCATTTGGACATTCATTTTTCTAACTTTCACCAAAATTGCAAATTTTAAAACAACACGAGGAAAGAATGTTTAAGGAATGACAAAGTTTAGCAAACTAAACTTTTCAACCACCTTTCTCTCAATTTCAAAATATGTTTGCTTAAAGGAAGCCTGGTTTCAAGTCATATCCAGGCCATTTCTCTATTCAAGTTTTTAAGTAAAAATAATGTCTGAGAGCAGAAAGATCAGACTGCAAATACAAATGCGGGCCCAGGGGGAAAAATCTGTCATCAAGTTATTCCTAGAATCTTCCATGAAGTTAGCATGGCATGTCTGTAATTCTGTCTTAATAGGTACTAGAGCAAAGATTCAATCTTCTCTTTCACTGGTCATATCATCATCAATGACTTAAGGCTCCACTATATTCCATCAATGCATTTCTTTTCTGTTTAACAGTAACCTTTAAACAGCTCTCCTCAGAGCCTATTAACTCCTTGAATGGTTTTGCCAAATTTGTCTTAACAATTTTTCATCTCTTCCACCAACTTCTCCCTACTCTTCCTAAAAGGTAATGGATCAGTAATGAATATTTATCCATTAAAAGAACTGAACTTTAGGAGAAAAAAAATCTCCTAGAAAGTATAAGTTCTGTGGAAAAGATTTCACCAGGTGTTGGGGGTCATTTGACATCAGGATGCACCTTGTATTCCTGTGAAGTATACTCAGACATAGGTCAGACTTGTGGCCATCTCGGCTCTCCAGGATACAGCCACCAACCCAGAAGCACGTTAAAAAAATATATATATATCTTCAAGCAGATGAAGGCATTGTCCAATAGCTTAGCGTACTTTGTTTCTTTTTAAAAAATATTTACTTGGCTGCACTGGATCTTAGCTGTAGCACACGGGATCTTCGATCTTCACTGTGGCATGTGAGATCTTTAGTTACGGCCTGAGAACTCTTAGTTGCAGCATGTGGGATCTAGTTCCCCAATTAGGGATCAAACCCAGATCCTCTGCATTACTGCATTAGAAGTACAGAGTCTTAGCCACTGCACTACCAGCGAAGTCCCCCCAACACACTTTCAAGTGAAAGCAAGTCTCTCTAACCTGAACTCAAAACTGTTGACCACTACGTATGTTTCATTCCAACAAACTTGCCAAGTGGCCCTTCTGCCAGAGAGTAAGTAGCCACTAAGAAGTCAAGAAAGGACAGGCACAGTGACAGTGGGGGAACTGCTAACCAGGAGGGAGCTTGAAAGACTCAGACTCAGCACTAAAACTGCACAGAAGGTTTGAGGACCTACTTTGTAGGATTCTACAGTTCTACTCAAATCACTCACTCGTGCACCACAGGAGTTATAAAATGACAACAATTCTGAATTATCAGGAAACAGGCCGTTGTAGCACATGCTTGAAACAAAGAAGCAGAAGAACTATTTAGACGGATTTCCAAAGGGTTTTAAATGAATTAAGTTCAAGAGCTTTCAAGGGTAAGAACCTACTCTCTGAATGAAAAGCTCACACAATGTGAAATACACCTCATCCCACAATGAAGCTGGATAAAAGAAGGGGAGACCGTGTTCTGTTTTCACATTCGATAGTTAACCCTTCATAGTAACTTTACTACACTGTATGACTGCTTCGTATCATCCCAGCTCCTTGGAAAGCCAAAGGCCTTCCTGTCACCTCAACCATGTAGGGTTTGTGCACAAGCTTGTAAGAAATTTCAGGTAGTTACCGATGGTATAAAAAATAAATAGCCATCAGCCTTTTAATGACCTCAAAGACAGAGTCTTTTTAACATAATCTCACAGGTCATTGGATGATGCTAGGGGCTGCTCCATTGTGCCGAAAAAATGCAAACGAAACCATAAACCTACATGAGAGATGTTAAGCAAGTTCAGGCTAGATAGAAGACCCAAAGCATTTACTTTAAAATCTAATTCTGACTTACATTTATAAGAGGTATACAATTCTAGACTTAATTTCTCAATTAAGACACAAAGCTGGGGATGTTCTTAGTTTTCACACAGCAAATGAAAAGCCATCAGGACTTGGGCATCAGCAAAGAGGGAACAGGTGATGCAGAATACAGAGAAGAACCCACAGCCCATTACCAAAAGAAGAAATTATATGGATACTGAAATGCATTTCTTTTTTCTTTTTATTTTCAACATTAATATGCCTTCTCAACTTAGTAGCTTATGGTTATATTAAGCTGACTATGGGGTCTCTGGCATAAAACCATTCTCAGGAAGAAAAAAAAAAATCACCTTGTGATAAGGTTTTTGAGTGACCTGTGGCTACTTAAGGTCACTAGGTGGCTGCAACTTAAGGACAGAACTTTGTGAAGTCATTTTAAAGTCATCAACCCAAAGATGAGGCTGGACCTAGAAACAAGCTTCTTCCCATCTAAGGATGCAGGAGCCATTGATTCATAGGCGGGCACTTCCTGAAGGAGCTGAGAAAAATACTAATAGGCTGTGACTGACTCACAGTCATCCTAAACAGCCATAACAACAACCCAATTAAAGATCCAGCCATTTAGCCTAATTTTGTTTCACCTCCATAGGTTTAATCTTCTTAGAATCAAGTACTACGATACCCAATAGAAAACAAAGTAACCCTCACTTTTGATGCCCAGATATGTTGGGGAGGAAGTAAGAGAAAAAAACACAAGTGCAGAGATACCATCCACAGACAGAAGAAATATCAGAAGTCCTCCATGCTCAATAAACACTCATTCACGTACTCCCCCAAAGAACTTTCACTGAATCCCAGGTATGCCCTAGACACAGGGGATGCAGCCATGAATAAAACTGGTGCCTCATTTTTGAAACCCAAAATTCCAACACGCTGAGGAAGTGCGGTAACAGTCAGACGCTAGAGAAAAAAAATCACAGCCCAAAGGAAGAGCAAACCACCTCCATGCGAGAGGGGACCGAGCCAGAGGTTGCTTCACATCACAGGGGAGCACAGGCAGGAATAATGAACATAGGGCACAGAGAATCCTTCTTATTTGGCTACATTATGCATTTTACAAGTATATTTAAATGAAACATTAATGAGTATGTGTGTACTCAACAATAACAGGCAAAACAACTAGACATTAGTCACAATCCATAGAGGTGATTCACATAATTTAAAAGAATTAGACCTATGCAAATCACAGCCCAATCCTTAGGAGGAAAGGCATTCGTCGACTAAATACATAAATGTATAGAATCAATATTCCACTGCCAGGGAACAATCAAGCAGTGATCACACAACACAACCACATGGGAGCAGAGCTTCTCAAACCTTAATGTGCACATACACAAGCTGGAAGCTGGGCTGGAGCCTGACAGTCTGCATTTCTAATAAGCTCCCGGGTGATGCAGACAGGGCTGGGCCCATGGCCCACTCTGAGTGATGAGGATGAGAAAGGTTAGTTCTGACTGAGCATCCTAGACATCTACAGAGGGGGCTCATAAACAAGACAAATTCCAGTCCTCATCTGAAACCTAATGAGCCAGAATCTTAGGAGATGAGGTTCCTTGTAATTTCTCTCTAAGCTATAAGGTGGTTCTCAAGTGCAGCCAGACTTGTGAAATCACAGTCACATAGACTTTTTGTATACCTCAGCCCAAGAAACAGGTCAGTTCTTTTCTGTACACAGAAAATGCCAGCAGCTGTAGAAGACATCATGGAGATTATGAGTCAGAAAGAGGAAGCCCAGCTAACCTGACCAGGCTGATCAATTCAACCATGGTGATGCCTAGAATCACAGCCTCCATAGGCTGATACTTGTGGTAGAATCTATCTTGACCCTTTTCATCCACTGTAACTGCTTTCCAAAGCTAGTGCTTAGATCGTTATCATCTCTTTAGCTTCATAAAACACACCGAAGAGGAAAAGGACTTTTTTTTTTTTTTTTTGCCTAAAAATTATAGATAAGGGGTCATCCATGATGAAAGACTGGAAAGAAGCCAAAAGACAAACATGCAATTAACCAGCCCAATGCCTCCAGGCTCGTCTTGAAAGGGCTGGCTCTTCAGCCACAAACACCCTCACTACAAAGTATAATTCTGTTAATAAAAGGGACTGAGTGGAATGTAGTCTTTCAAGGCTTTCATGCACAAAATCACTTCTGGAAAAAAGGAAAGGTAATAGTTTACCGTCTCCAGTAGGATAGGTGATAGACCCGGGTCCATCTGAAACACAAGCATTTCATATTTCTGTATGTCCACTTTCCATCTAAGGAGACATTTCTGTTCCATGTACTCAGCTTCTTGCTCCCAATTTCTATCCATCTCATTAACAGTTGTAAGCTATAATCCCCTTCTCACCTCTGCTTACCCTGGCAGAGGGCAGGAAAATTGGAAAATCTTCAACTAGGATGAAGATGTTCATAGCAGTACTAGTCACAAGAGCTGAGACGTGCAAGCAACCTAAAAGTCCACCACTATATAACTGGATAAAGAAGATATGGTACATATGAACAATGGAATATACCTCAGCCGTGAAAAATAATGCCATCTGAAATAATGCCATCTGCAGCAACATGAATTATTATGCAGCAACTACAGATTATTATGCCACGTGAAGTAAGTCATAACAGAGAAAGATAAATACCATATGAGATCACTTCTATGTGGAATCTAAAATATGACACAAATGAACTTATGTACAAAACAGAATGAGATTCACAAACGTAGAGAACAGACTTCTGGTTGCTCAGTGGGGGAGGAGTGGATTGGGAGCTTCAGATTGGCAGATGCAAATACTTTCTATGGGATGAATAAACAAGGTTGTGCTGTATAGCATAGAGAACTACACTGACTATCTGCAATAAATCAGAATGGAAAAGAACCTGAAAAAAAGACGTGGTGTATATACACAATGGAATACTACCAGTCATAAAAAGAAATTTCTCCATATGCAGCAACACGGACGGACTTGTAGGATATTATGCTAATGAAATAAGTCAGGCAGAAAAAGTATTTACTCTATAATATCACTTATATGTGGAATCTAAAAACCATAGCAAACTAGAGAATAAAAAAAACCTAGTAGATTCACAGACATAGAGACAAACTAGTAGTTACCAGTAGGGGGTGTGGGGGGTACAATATAGAGGTAGGGAGAAAAAAGGATTATTGTGGGATTATATGAAGTCATGTATGTGAAACTTTTGAAAACTGCAAAGCACTATAGAATTTAAAGAACTCTTCATCCAATTTTTTTTTTTTTTTTAAGTGTTGTCAGATCAGTCTCTCGGTCGTGTCTGACTCTTTGCGACTCCCTGGACTGCAGCACACCAGGCCTCCCTGTCCATCACCAACTCCCAGAGCTTGCTCAAACTCATGTCCATTGAGTCGGTGATGCCATCCAACCATCTCATCCTCTGCCGTCCTCTTCTCCTCCCACCTTCAGTCTTTCCCAGCATCATGGTCTTTTCAAATGAGTCAGTTCTTCACATCAGGTGGCCAAAGTATTGGAGTTTCAGCTTCAACATCAGTCCTTCCAATGAACACCCAGGACTGATTTCCTTTAGGATAGACTGGTTGGATCTCCTTGCAGTCCAAGGGACTCTCAAGAGTCTTTTCCAACACCACAGTTTGAAAGCATCAATTCTTCAGCGCTCAGCTTTCTTTATAGTCCAACTCTCACATCCATACGTGACTACTGGAAAACCACGGCTTTGATTAGATGGACCTTTGTTGGCAAAATAATGTCTCTGCTTTTTAATATGCTGTCTAGGTGGGGTTCCCTGATGACTCAGACGGTGAAGAGTCTGTCTGAAGCCCGGGAGACCCAGGTTCGATCCCTGGGTTGGGAAGATCCCCTGGAGAAGGCAATGGCACCCCACTCCAGTACTCTTGCCTGGAAAATCCCATGGACGGAGAAGCCTGGTAAGCTGCAGTCCATGGGGTCGCTAAGAGTCGGACACGACTGAAGCGACTTAGCAGTAGCAGTAGCAGTTAAGGTGTAGTTTCAGCTTCAACATCAGTCCTTCCAATGAACACCCAGGACTGATTTCCTTTAGGATAGACTGGTTGGATCTCCTTGCAGTCCAAGGGACTCTCAAGAGTCTTTTCCAACACCACAGTTTGAAAGCATCAATTCTTCAGCGCTCAGCTTTCTTTATAGTCCAACTCTCACATCCATACGTGACTACTGGAAAACCACGGCTTTGATTAGATGGACCTTTGTTGGCAAAATAATGTCTCTGCTTTTTAATATGCTGTCTAGGTGGGGTTCCCTGATGACTCAGACGGTGAAGAGTCTGTCTGAAGCCCGGGAGACCCAGGTTCGATCCCTGGGTTGGGAAGATCCCCTGGAGAAGGCAATGGCACCCCACTCCAGTACTCTTGCCTGGAAAATCCCATGGACGGAGAAGCCTGGTAAGCTGCAGTCCATGGGGTCGCTAAGAGTCTGGCACGACTGAGCGACTTCACTTTCACTTTTCACTTTCATGCATTGGAGAAGGAAATAGCAACCCACTCCAGTGTTCTTGCCTGGAGAATCCCAGGGATGGGGGAGCCTGGTGAGCTGCCGTCTATGGGGTCGCACAGAGTCGGACACGACTGAAATGACTTAGCAGCATGGAGTCGAAAAGAGCTGGACATGACTGAGCGACTTCACTTTCACTAGGTATTGTAGTCAGGGTCAATAAGCAAGGCCATGTCCTCCTCCTCTCTATTTAATGCTCTCAGAAGAAAGATCCAAAACTCCCTCAACTATACATGGATCACATCACTCAAGTGAAAAAAGGGGGGACGGGGGAGCAGCAGCTTGCAATTCCTACCACATACCACACACAGAATGTTCATCTTTCTATCTCAAGTCCTAAGAAGGTAACTGTATAAAGAAATGAATAACTGGATAAATAACTGGAAATAACAGGATGAACAACATCCTGTCCTCCAGGACTTCCATTTTCTAGCTGGAAGACCAGACAGCACAGTGTAACTGCAAGTGCAGTGAAGGAGGTTCCGGCTCAGAGTGGCAGCTAGGAGGTGGTGAGCCTTGCGTCAGGACTCAGGTCTTCCGATTCCATGTCACTTGCTCTGCTTTAGCCCATGTTGCGTTCTTGCAAACAGATGTCAACAGCCTTACAGGAACAGAGAGGGAGGAGGGCTCATCCGGGGGTGGCGTGGCTGGGAAAGGCGGCAGGATGGGGTGGCATGTGACGCAGGCTCAGGGGAGGAACCAAACTGCCTGGCTGTCAGGGGCCCATCACTGCACAGCTGTCTCGCACCGAATCTGCTGGGAATCGACCACTTACTGGTATTCAATAAGCATGGAGCGGGGATGGGGAGTGGAGGCGAGATGGGGGAGGAGACAGGGCAATGTCTTTTCAAATGTATGTCTTTTTCCCTCTTCTTTAAAAAAGTTTTTTTTTTTAATCCTTATCTGCTAGAACTAGGAAGGAAGGGACAAAAGCCTAGGATAGGGAAGAAATAAAGATTTTTTCCCCTTCAACCAAAAAAAATACACCGTGGGGACAGTCAGAGGTTCCTGACAATTTATCCCATCTGTGGAAGCATGACTCTTAAAATGGAGAATCACCCAGAAATCTCCTATGGGGCCTGAACCTCTGCCATGTAATGATTTTTCCTTCTTATGGGAATAAAGGTTAACAAAGTGCAACCTTTTTGCTAAATAAGGTCGCACAGTCCTTTTCGCAATCAGATTCCTGCTCTGAGAATTAACACATCCAAATTCCCTGCTTGAATGGACATCTCCCTAATCTACTTCTGGAGAGGCACAGGCTTTTGTTTAAAACCCCCATGACCCTGCCAGCTGAGGTCCAGTCATAAGCAGAGACTGTAATTTAATTTTGCCAAGAGCTCAGGACCTCAGCCCTAGGGAGAATCAGCCCTCAGTGAAGGCTCCAGGGCTGAGGCACGCCCCTGGCCATGCCCATCCCAACTATGAGGGAACACACAGACCCAGGGGGTCTCAGGGCCTTTGGGATAACTGAAGATGCTAGCTACAAACACTGAGGATCAAAATGCATGTGACACTATCGGCCACTCTGCTGCCCCTTGGCCTCCTACCATTTGTCTTCCTGGAAATAGAGGAATCCCAGTATCACCTCGACAGAGGGCAGCTGCACACCCAATTCAGGCAGATCCAAAAACCACCTTCCTCACCAGGATCCTCCCTTCGTGCAGACAAGCAGCTTCCATGCTCTTTACTTAGACATTTGATTTAGCCACCCTGTGATGGGCCTTACAATGTGGGAGAGTAAAGCGGGTGATACTGGGTAGATTGGGGAGAACTTTTGGTAAGGCAAGCTTAGAACAGATTCACTCCGGACAATAACATGCTCAAATTCATCCTATACTTGTGGAAAAAAAAAAAAAAAAGCCAAGGGTAAGACAGTTACTTACTGCACAAGTATTATGAACCAGACATGGGGATGGAGGCTTCACTTGCATTATCTTACTTAGTCCCCTTCTCACAGCAACCCTACCAGGTGGATGGGTTACCAGCATTTCAGAGGTGAGGAAACTGCAATTCAGGAGCTCTCTAATTGGCCTGCACTCATGCAGCCATTGAACCTCTGCCATGTAATGATTTTTCCTTCTTATGGGAATAAAGGTTAACAAAGTGCAACCTTTTTGCTAAATAAGGTCGCACAGTCCTTTTCGCAATCAGATTCCTGCTCTGAGAATTAACACATCCAAATTCCCTGCTTGAATGGACATCTCCCTAATCTACTTCTGGAGAGGCACAGGCTTTTGTTTAAAACCCCCATGACCCTGCCAGCTGAGGTCCAGTCATAAGCAGAGACTGTAATTTAATTTTGCCAAGAGCTCAGGACCTCAGCCCTAGGGAGAATCAGCCCTCAGTGAAGGCTCCAGGGCTGAGGCACGCCCCTGGCCATGCCCATCCCAACTATGAGGGAACACACAGACCCAGGGGGTCTCAGGGCCTTTGGGATAACTGAAGATGCTAGCTACAAACACTGAGGATCAAAATGCATGTGACACTATCGGCCACTCTGCTGCCCCTTGGCCTCCTACCATTTGTCTTCCTGGAAATAGAGGAATCCCAGTATCACCTCGACAGAGGGCAGCTGCACACCCAATTCAGGCAGATCCAAAAACCACCTTCCTCACCAGGATCCTCCCTTCGTGCAGACAAGCAGCTTCCATGCTCTTTACTTAGACATTTGATTTAGCCACCCTGTGATGGGCCTTACAATGTGGGAGAGTAAAGCGGGTGATACTGGGTAGATTGGGGAGAACTTTTGGTAAGGCAAGCTTAGAACAGATTCACTCCGGACAATAACATGCTCAAATTCATCCTATACTTGTGAAAAAAAAAAAAAAGCCAAGGGTAAGACAGTTACTTACTGCACAAGTATTATGAACCAGACATGGGGATGGAGGCTTCACTTGCATTATCTTACTTAGTCCCCTTCTCACAGCAACCCTACCAGGTGGATGGGTTACCAGCATTTCAGAGGTGAGGAAACTGCAATTCAGGAGCTCTCTAATTGGCCTGCACTCATGCAGCCATTAGATGGTGAGGCAACATTTGAACCCAGATCTGGGTGCCCCGTGTCAGGCAGTATGGCTCTGCCCTCTGATACAATCGAAGATTCTCAGATGAAAGTTTACCGTTCAGTTACCAGTGCTGCGGCTGGCCAATAGCAGTTCAGAGACTAGACTTTCCAGATCGTGGTTTACACGCATGAACTGGATCCTCCAGCTACAAACTACACACATCCTAACCCAGTGTCCCAAAGGAGGCAGAAGGGAGCATAAGGCAAATGCAGACTTCCAATCCTCCTTCCACCCCAACAGGAAGGCACACAAACACTCCGAGTGCTCCAGAGTCGCACATTGAGAAGGCGGCCAGAGCATCATCCTCGGCTCGTGCACTCTTTCCAAAGCACCACCTCAAATCACCTCCCAAGAGGCTCAAAAGTGGCCATGTTCTCTGTGATTACATGAATTCCACCATAGGGCACTTACCCTGGTAGTCCAGGGGTTACGAATCTGCCTGCCAACGTCGGGGATACGGGTTCTGTCCCTGGTCCAGGAACTAACATCCCACATGGGGTTCCTAAGGCAGATGTTCAAATGACACATCAGAGAGAGGGGAACAACCCAAGGACTCTCATCAGTCTGGGGGGTTTTGAAGTCAGCACAGCATCCTGAGTCACAGAGGGGGAAAAGGTAAAACTGTGATACTTATCTACTCCTTTTTAAGTGGGAAAGTACACAAGATACTTCAGATATTTGCTAAAAAACACAGTAGTTTCACCTGTAATTGAAGGAAAGCTCAATCACTTAGCTAAAACTTGCTAATCCTGAATTCCTCCTTCCTGGAAGATCCCTAAGTAAAGGAACCACCACTACATTCTCAGCAGGTTGTTGTTGTTGTTTAAGATCTTTCTGGTGTGGGCCATTTTAAAAGTATTAAATTTGTTACAATGTTGCTTCTGTTTTATGTTTGGGTTTTTTGGCTGTGAGGCATGTGGGATCTTAGCTTCCCAACCAGAGATCAAACTCACATCCCCTGAACTGGAAGATGAAGTCTTAACCATTGGACCACCACGGAAGTCCCTTCAGTGTATTACTTTTCATCTATCCTAGCTCTTCTCAAAACCTTATTCTTCACATTTTCTGGACATCTTTGTTTGCATCCATCAACCTCACCTTCTCTTCCCACACCTTCCCCAACACCTACTCCCCAGCACAACCACCACCAGATCACATTTATCCAGCATTTCTATATTAGACACAGAGAATCCTGTAAAAATAAAGTGATGCTTACTTGGCCAAAGCACCTTCCTCATACAAAAATACCATCGGCAGAAAATCTAATGATGCTCTATCAGTGTCTTTAAAACTTAAGAACATATTAACAACTCAGAGAAGCTTTTGCTGATACCAAGACACAAGACAAGGAATTAAATTATTAACATTCTTCTAGGAAAGATGGACAAACGGCAGCCCACTCCAGTATTCTTGCCTAGAAAATCCTGTGGACAGGGAAACCTGGTGGGTTGCTGTCCATAGGGTCACACAGAGTTGGACAAGACTGAAGCAACTTAGCATGCATGCATGCATTGGAGAAGGAAATGGCAACCCACTCCAGTATTCTTGCCTGGAGAATCCCAGGGACGGAGCCTGGTGGGCTGCCGTCTATGGGGTTGCACCGAGTTGGACACGACTGAAGCGACTTAGCAGCAGCAGCAGGAAAGATGGACTGTCTCCAAATCTAGTTGCCCTAAGGCTGTCCATAATTTTTACTCAAATTCAGGCATAAGCACAGCCTGAATATACAGCCTGGGAATATATGGCCAGGCATATTTATTTTTCGAAGCATCTGTCTCTGGGATGTAGTGAAGGTCTGCCATCACAATTCTTCTGATGACATGGACAGATGTGCTCTAAGTCATGCAGTGATAACCCCACAAATAAGTTAAGGCACTACAACTGCCTGGAACAAATCAAAACACTATTTAAGAAAAAAATGAATTCATAAATCAGTTTAATCTTTATAACAGTCCCTTTTTGAAAAGGGCAACATCCTTGAGGTCAGGGGTCGTGTCATACTCCTTTATATGTTCCCCCTCTCCAATATTTAGCAGGATACTGTGTAGAATAGTCAAGATGTACTGTTACTCATGAGTATTTTTGAAACCTCTACGGAGGTCAGGAAGCAACAGTTAGAACTGAACAGGGAACAACAGACTGGTTCCAAATAAGAAAAGGAGTACATCAAGGCTGTATATTGTCACTTTGCTTATTTAACTTATATGCAGAGTACATCATGAGAAACGCTGGACTGGAGGAAGCACAAGCTGGAATCAAGATTGCCGGGAGAAATATCAATAACCTCAGATATGCAGATGACACCACCCTTATGGCAGAAAGTGAAGAGGAACTAAAAAGCCTCTTGATGAAAGTCAAAGAGGAGAGTGAAAGAGTTGGCTTAAAACTCAACATTCAGAAAACTAAGATCATGGCATCTGGTCCCATCACTTCATGGGAAATAGATGGGGAAACAGTGGAAACAGTGTCAGACTTTATTTTGGGGGACTCCAAAATCACTGCAGATGGTGATTGCAGCCATGAAATTAAAAGACGCTTACTCCTTGGAAGGAAAGTTATGACCAATCTAGACGGCATGTTAAAAAGAATAGACATTACTTTTGTCAACAGAGATCCATCTAGTCAAGGCTATGGTTTTTCCAGTAGTCATGTAGGGATGTGAGAACTGGACTATAAAGAAAGCTGAGTGTCAAAGAATTGATGCTTTTGAACTGTGGTATTGGAGAAGACTCTTGAGAGTCCCTTGGACTGCAAGGAGATCCAACCAGTCCATTCTGAAGGAGATCAGTCCTGGGTGTTCTTTGGCAGGACTGATGCTAAAGCTGAAACTCCAATACTTTGGCCACCTCATGCGAAGAGTTGACTCATTGGAAAAGACTCTGATGCTGGGAGGGATTAGGGGCAGGAGGAGAAGGGGATGACAGAGGATGATGGCTAGATGGCATCACCGACTCGATGCACATGAGTTTGGGTGAACTCTGGGAGTTGATGATGGACAGGGAGGCCTGGTGTACTGTGGTTCATGGGGTCGCAAAGAGTCGGACACGACTGAGCGACTGAACTGACTGACTGACTGACTATATTTCACTTTTAAAAGTACTTTTCCCCCGTTTTTATCTTACTTTGTATCTTATTTTACTGACCCTAGACTGCATGTTGCTATGTTGTTTGCTTCTTAATAAAAATTGGGATCAACAGCTCTAGGGGTCAGCAAGGTCAAATATGCCTTGTCAGGAAACAGCACATAAAGTGGAAGAAGTTTGAAGCAGAAAAAGTGTTAATCAAGGTAATATTGCCAAGGACTTCCCTGATGGTCCAGTGGTTAAGAATCCTTTTTCCAATGCAGGGGACACAGGTTTGAACCCTGGTCGGGCAACTAGGATCCCATGTGCTACAACTAAGACCTAATGCAACCAAATAATTTTTTTTTTTTTTTAAAGGTAATGCTGGCCACAAACTGAGTCTTGAGTCACATCTACAAGGAATCCCATGATTGCTTAATGGGCAGGGAGCAACCATCCTAGGTCTTAGGAATCCCATGATGAGTCCAGGAGCTTACACACCTGATATTCAACACCATGCAAGCTAACCAGACCCAAGCAGCTCAATGTCAGAATCCATGTCAGAAGAGATCATCAAAAGAAGAATGCAGAGGCAGCAGCCTGGATCATCATCTTCTGCATTTGTCAAACACATGTAAACAAGAGATTTCTCTACATCCTCATCGATCCTTTCCACTCCTACATAATTTGGAGGCAGGCAGGACAGTCAGATGGAGTCAAAGGGAACTCTGGGTTCACAAGGCTTTTGTACTTCTGTCTCCAGGATTTACTCTTGCCACAGGGCAGAGAGGATGCTCTGTTCCTGCCTCAGGCAAGTTTTTCCTATAAGTGGGTTCTGAGGACATCAGCCTTTTTACCTGCGTTCAGAAGCAGACCCTGCAGAGAACAAGAGTGCCCACTTCAGGCAAGTCCCAAGTACCAAGAGCACTTGCAAACCAGACTTCCCTTTAAAGGAGGGCGTGGTCCTCTTTACATGCTCACCTCCTCTGGGAAACACAGATTAAATGACACAAGCTCAATATTAACCAAAGGGTCACGGCTAAGATTAGTGTAGGACAGAAAGACATCTTGTGCTGAGCAAGATTCAAAGCATCATTTATGTAGCATTCCTGACAGAAACACATCCAATCATTAGGAATCTCCTAGTCAGGAATTATCATACAAATCCAAATTGCCAGAAGTAACTGACATTTTTTAAGAGTGTAAGTCAATGTCATCAAACACACACACACACACACACACACACACACACAGAGAGGCACACACAAAGGCAGAGAGACTGTTCCTAATTAAAAGGATGACAGATATGTGACAACTGAATAAAATCAGCATGATCCTGGACTGAATCCTAGGTCAGGGGAAGAGTTATTGTCATAAGTAGCAAAATTGGGGCATGAACTGCATATTCAACAATAGTATATCAATGTTATACATCCTCATTATAAAGCAACTATATTTCAATGAAAATTAATTTGAAAACAATTTTTTTTTTTTAAAGAAAAAGATATGCAGATTGGGGAAAATGTTATATATGTCCTGTTTTACAAACTAAACTATAGTTACAAAGAGGAATGTCTTTGTTCTTAGGAAAGACATGCAGAAGCTATTTAGGGGTCAAGTGGCATGACGTGTGTAACTTCAAATGGTTCAAAAAAGATAATAGGCATCAACATGGAAAGATAAAGCAAATGAGGCCAAATAGTCATAATTGATGAATTAAGTTTAGACAATATGGGAGTTCTTTGTATGCTGGCAACTTTTCTGTAAGTTTATTTTAAAATAAAGCTTTTTAAAACAACATAAATTCAAATTCAACTTGCAAAGTATTTCTACAGTAACACTGGTTGAATGAGTCAAGGCCCCCATCCCGTAGGAAAAGCACCTGTCACCATCCACCCACCCTCAGACCCAGGTGACTGTGTCCCTCTTCCACCTGAAAGGCAGTATCTGGCCAAGCTCAGCCAGAGATTCATCTCCCAGGAATTTGAAACTGAGCCAGGAAGAGGTGAGAACACTGAGCAGAAGAGAGGGCAACTTCAGGTACAAGGTCTCCGCATAGAGTGGGCAGAGCAGCGGGTCTGGTTTTTGATGAGGAGGACGTGGTGACACTGGACAGGACTGTCTCAGAGCACGAATGAGCACACTGGTGGTTATGTCTCAGGTACACAGCAATCCCTCAATACAGGATGGCTGCAACCAGCAAGTACTGGACAGGACTGTCTCAGAGCACGAATGAGCACATTGGTGATTACGTCTCAGTACACAGCAATCCCTCAATACAGGCTGGTTGCAATCAGCAATTACTGGAGAAATGTCTCAGAGCACGAAAGAGCACATTGGTGGGTATGTCTCCAGTACACAGCAGTCGTTCAATAAAGGCTGGCTGCAATCAGCAATTGCACTGAACAACTCCACAACTCCACTCCACCCCCACTTCATTTTAGCCACAACTGTGTCTGTTCCTTGGCAACAGACTATCAATACAACAAGATGAAGATCCCCATGAACTCCTGCCCACAAAGGGAGTGCAGCCACCCACCCCTCCCCTGCTCCCACGCTGCCGCCCTGTTTCTACCAAAGAAGGGATGGCTCCTTCTCTTCTCATACCCACAGCCTCTTATTCAGGGACAAACTGGCCGCAGCAAAGGGCGCAGCCTGTAACGGAGACCACTCAACCTCTACCAGGCACAACACACTGTGGCAAACAGCCAGAAAGAAAAGACTTGGGCCTCGACCAGGCAGGAAACCTGGATCCTTATACTACTAACCTCAATGAAAACCTGGTAAATTACCACTCTCATCTGACCTGCAGGTAGACAGAATAATGGTACCCAAAGTTGTCTATGTCCTCATCTCTATAACCAGTGTGCATGCTACATTACATGGCAAAATGGACTTTGCAGATGGGATTAAATTAAGGATCTTGAAGTAGGGAGATTTTCCTGGATTATCCAAGTGGGTCCAATGGAGTCAAAAAGATCCATAAAAGCAGAGAACCTTTCCCAGCTATGGTCAGCGGAAGATCAAAATGTAGCAGGATTTGAAGATGGAAGGAAACAAGCCAAGGAAAACAGGTGGCCTCTAAAACCTGAAAAAAGGCAAAGAGATGGAATTCTCCTCTAGAGCAGGGGTCCCCAAACTCCAGGATCTAATGCCTGATGGTCTGAGGTGGAGCTGATGTGGTAATAATAATAGGAATAAAGTACACAACAAGTGTAATGCACTTTAACTTTAATCATCCCAAAACTACCCCCACTCCCTGCCTGATCCATGGAAAAACTCTTTCACAAAACCAGTCTCTGGGGTCAAAAAGGCTGGAGACAGCTGATCTAGAGCCCCCGGAGGAAGACAGCGCTTGATTCTTCCCTCCTGAGACCCGTATCAGGCTTCTCAGCTGCAGAACTGTAGGATCAAATAGATTTATGGTGTTTTAAGTCACTACGTTTGTGGCCATTTGTGAGAGCAGCACTAGAAAACTAATACGGAATTTACTCCCTCCTCTGGAAATGAGAGGGTTTTCATCCTTTCTGAGAAGTGGGGTCAGGAGAACTCCTGGGGCACCCCTGGAGAAACCTTGGCCCTTGACCATAAGTTCTCTGAAGGTAAGTAATTCACAAAACCAACAACCTCCATGTCAGATGGAATTTATTTAGTATCATCCGCCCTTGTTTCGTGGGCTTCCCAGGTGGCTCAGTGGTAAAGAATCTGCCTGGCAATGCAGGAGACTCAGAAGGTATGACTTTGATCCCTGGGTCTGGAAGGTTCCCTGGAGGAGGAAATGGCAACCCACTCCAGTATTCTCACCTGGGAAATCCCATGAACAGAGGACCCCTGGCAGGCTATATATAGTCCATAGGGTGGCAAAGAGACAGACACAAGTGAGCATGAGCATGCATGCCCTTGTTTTGTATTTTGCCACTAGAACTCATTCTTTTTTTAGTAATAAAAATAAAATGTCTCCCAAGTTACTAAGTAATTGGCAAACCCCAGGGGCCCAGAACACCAGCATCCACATTGTATCCGCTTGATCAGTAAACATTCCCCAACAACCACGCCCACCCCAGAGGGCTTTAGCTCTGCCTCAGATTCAGTAGTGAAATCACCATGGCCCCCTTCCAGATTTCTGAGTCATCTTCACCACTGCAGGTCCAAGCAGCAGCAGCTGGATTTTGACCTCAAGGCACCAAAGCCCAAACCCAGCCCTGGAAATTCAGCTGCTGCACAAGGCCCCCCAACCCCCACCTCCCTTCTCTACCATCTCCCCTATGCAGCTGCCCTGCAGTCTCCTGGGAGCCATGCAGCTGGCTGAGGGACACGCTGCCAAGAGTAATCCATGGGTGTAGTGATGCGCTCCAGCTACATCACGGGAGCTACTTAAACTGATTGCCTCTGTTCTCAGGAGGGTGTTTGAGGGTATTTCTTATCACGGAAATATTTCCAGTGAATGAAACATCTGGGGAAGACAGCTACTGTCCTAACTCGGATGCAGTCTCACTAGAAAGGCCTGTGACAAGCCTCGTGGCTGTAGTGAAGATGGTAGTTTTTTTGAGCAGAGCCTATTTGTAGCTTCCACTTTACTCTCCCAAGAGCTGGAGAGTGTGTGTGTCCCCTGCACATGCAGGTCTAAGGACAAGAGGTCAAAGTCCATCAAAACAGACCCAGGAAAAAGGAGCTGTCGTTTCTTTTGACAATCTTTGCTGCATCTACTCAAAACTGGGGCCCACCAGGTGGGTTTCCCAGGGGATCTCTTCAAGTACAGAGAGCATCACCTCTAAAGCAGAGAGCACCTAGATACCAGGGACTTGTACGGGAAATGGTTCTGGCCCAAAAGGGAGTCTGTTCTAAGCACCGTGGTGCAGGAATTGGCCAGACAGGGTACCGGCTGCTTTACAAAAGGAAGAAGCCTGTTTTAGGGTGGGCAGGCCAACAAAGCTCAGCCACGGGGAATTTGATCACCTTTTTATCATCCTGTCATCACCCACTCCAGTTAAACCAAGATCTGCCACAGATGCCTGCCAAATGACAATGCAGGACCATGGCTCTGCCTTGGAGGAAAGTGCTCCTGAAATGTCACACAGTCATTCTGGGTGCCCGGGAGACCCCAGCCACAGACAGCCCAGCACGGCCACAATAGTCTGCCTAAGAGTCTCCCTCTGAGCAGGAGCAGAGGTGGGGACCTGGAGAAGGGGGTGAGCCCACAAATGCCTGGGCAGAAGGGAGCTGCCTCCAACCTGACCCACATCTTCCCTCTCCCACGTGCTGCAACACACGCTTCAGAGCATCCATCAACAGCACCACTGCGTATAAACAGAACGAGAAGGATGCAGAGAAAAGGAGCCTGCGGAGAGGAACGGGCAAGTCCAGAGATGAGGCCTCAAAGGCTGAAACATAGAACCAGAAAAGACATCCTGGCAACCCTTGCTACTCAGAGACTTTGTTTGAAGTCCTAGAAACTCCTAGACCTGGCATGGCAATAATTTTTTTTTTCAAGTCCTCTATATATTAAGCTTTCAAAATGACAAATTTTCAGGACTAACAACATCCAGTGCTCGTGACAGCTCTTAGGTCACTGGGTACCTAACAGTATCTCATCTTTTTAAAGGTGCATAACTTCTGACCTCAAGAGTCTACAGAAATGCCACATGGTCTACAAATAAATATTTTAAAAATGCTCACTGCAGTATTACCAAAATGTGGGGAGAGGGAGGGTAGGAAGCCCAGCCAGCAATGAGAGAATGAAAGCTCATACAACTTACATTTTCATGTAAAAAAAATAAGACACAACAACTAACAACAACAAAATAATAATAATATGTGGTCTTTCAATATAGGGTCGACTTTTTTTAGCATGGAAAGTATGTCCATAATAGTTTTTTAAAACACATTACACAGATTATTATACCATATTAATTTAAAAGGAAAAAACATGTTTTCTCATGCTTTTTAAATAATGTCAGAAGTATACAGAGTCCTACTACTACTTTGAAAATACCTTCCCTTCTCACAAAAAGCAAAGGGTGTCAACAGTATTCTTTATTGTTCTTAAAGCAGGTAAAAGCTCTGTCTGCAAGGAGGAAACAGTTGTAAAAAAAAAAAACCTGCCAAATCCCCAGTCAGTCATTCCTTTAATTAGACATATTGCTTTTTTAGGCTTTTCTTTTTTTAATAAAGAGAAACATGCCCCTAAGGGTCCCAAATGAGAGAAAGCATTGGGATTGGAAGTCACCATAGACCCACAGCTGCAGACAAGGTCACACAACAGATCAGAACATCCCAGTTCGCTGGCTAGGGGTGCCTCTGGGTAGTCAGCCACAGGCTGCGGGCGAAATCCTTCCGTGCCCCAAACC
Organism: Cephalophus harveyi; assembly: GCA_006410635.1. Classification (NCBI taxonomy): domain Eukaryota; kingdom Metazoa; phylum Chordata; class Mammalia; order Artiodactyla; family Bovidae; genus Cephalophus; species Cephalophus harveyi. Next base: position 255,680 of record SJYT01014844.1, on the reverse strand, counting down.
CCATGTGCCCTGTGAGCAATGCTGGCTCTAGGGTTGGCATGTTTTAAAATGAGGGAGATTGAGAGAATCCTGCATTGAGGCAGAGGCAGGAAGAACTGCAAATCACAACGTATCTGAATGTTGTTTATTGCTTCATTTGAAGGTCTGTGTCTATCCTTTGGCATCCTAAAATTTATTACATTGTGATTTTTTAAAGTATATCTGGTACAAAAAGGGGAGGTAGTCCCAAATTTGGCAACCCTATAGCATGAAACAGAGGTCCAAGAGGCTGGACAGTTTGACTGAGATTACCGGATGGGAAGACTGTCATTAGCAGGGGACCATTCTCTTTCTTTCTACAAAGTTTTTACTCCTCTTCTTTAATTACATGTTGTAAATTACCTTTGTAACTTTGTAAAGTAAAATTACATTTTAAAGAAATATAAGCAAAACCTGTTACAGAAAAGAGTATACTTACTCTCCCTTTTTTTTTTTTTTCCCAGGACTCTCATCCAGCCTCTCACCTATCACCGAAAATAATTGAAGAACCCAGAGAGGAGGACTTAAGTCCACAAAAGGCAAGGAAACACTTACTGTTGTGTTTACCTGTTAAGGCTTGCAATTACCAGAGATTCCTCTGACTACTGTTACCAGCAGCCTATTTGCTCAGGGGTTCATCAGCAGTGCTTATTAAGCCATTGCTCTTCTGATGCACTGGCTTTAGACAAGCCAATGGAAGAGAGAAAATACATTGTTGGGTTCATTTAACAAATGTTTATTGAACCTAAGGCTGAGTGCTGGGCCCTGGGATACAGGATGGATAAAGCATAATCCCCCTGTCCTCAGGGGCTTGTTTCGACAGACCAAGAAATTGGCCTCAGACCTGAGCAAAGAGCTAGACCAGAGGGAATACAGCCAGACAGCGGGGGAAAGGGGCACTTCAGCTGGTCTCCGAAGCGCGAATGGCCAGGATGAATACACAGTGCTCTAAGAGCATCATAGCCAAAACCATTCTCTCGTCTCACCTCCTTCCTTTCACTGTTGAGGAAACAAGTCCAGAAAATAGAAGCCACTAGACATCGGTGCCAGTATGAGAAAGTAAAGTGCAGGTAAACATTCTCGGGCCCAAGGTTACCCACTACAGAACAAGGAGGTAAACCCAGCTCCCACTAGCTCCGAATCCTTAACTCTGGATGCAAAAGCCTAAAGAAGTGAGAAGGAGCTGCTTCCAAGATCCAATTTTATGTTTTCATGGGTGGGCGGGCCCACCTTGCCACTCCAGTGGGGAGGTACAGGCATGAACTTGGTAACACAGAATTTGCAACCCAAGCCTAATAGTACAGTTCCTCCATTGCCTAAAACATGAGAACAGGAGTGCACACCTTGCCTCGAAAACCTAGTTATAGGGATTCAACTTAATTCTGCATTTGGTGAGTGATTCAGTGGTTCAGAACGTAAAGCATATGCCTATAATGCAGGAGACCTGGGTTTGATCCCTGGGTCGGGAAGATCCTCTGGAGGAGGAAATGGCAACCCACTCCAGTACTCTTGCCTGGAAAATCCCATGGACGGAGGAGCGTGGTAGGCTACAGTCCACGGGATCGCAAAGAGTTGAACACAACTGAGTGACTTCACCTTCAGTTTCACTTTCCAGTTTATACACAAACTCAGCATATATATGAAGCCAAAATCAAGGAAACTCATTCAAAACTTAAAACCCATAAACTTTAGAATTGTGTACCTGATACAGAATAAACAAAATAACCCTGAGCAGAAGGAGGTTATTTGGAAATGGTCAGATACAGGAATCCCACACAGTGATCAGAAAATGGTCTTCAGAAACAATGCACTCAGGACTTCCCTGGTGCGGTTAACAATCGGCCTTGCAATGCAGTGGATGCAGGTTCAAGCACTGGTCAGGGAACTAAGATCCAACAGGCCTCAGAGGAACTAAGAGTCCACCCAGCCAAAAATAAATTAATCAAACTGTTTTTAAAAATGCCTTCAACCTGACTTCTCACCTTCTGCCTCCAGCAGGAGCCATCAAGGATTAAGTTGTAGCCCTGCCTCTTAGGGCCAAAGGCAGTCACGCAAGCCCCCTAGAGACCTGTCACTGGCGGGGCTGGCAGGAGCTAGCAGGGGTGGGGTGAAAAGTCAGCCTCCCAAGTGCACTTTTCTCTTCTCAGTTCATTTCTGCGAAGCAATGACCAAGTTCCTTCTATAACTCAAGAGGCCAAAGGGCTACAGAAGCAATATTTTAAAGCTGACACACAGGGAAGGGTCATACCCTCTATGGGTAAAATGAGGGTGAGATGGAAGAAAAATCACACAAATAATCAGCAATTCAGTCTTGCCACCAGTAGTAAAGTTCTCTTTCTAGTTGTGATGCAGGTGATGAAAGAAAGAGGAGATAAAACCCTGCCCAAGGTCCAGCAGACCGGGCTGGACCCTCATCTTACTTGCTACGTGATCCCAGGCAGTGCCTTCACGCCCAACCTCAATCTTGTCCTCTATGAAATGGTCACTACCTGCCTCGTGAGTCGTCAGGAGGGCTAAGGCACAAGGTCATGTGCCAAGTGCTTTGCCTTAAACCTCGTATGTTGTAAGTATTCCATAAACGGCCACTGGAACTATTAACTACCCAAGAGGCAAATCAGTCTGGCTCCTTGTAAAAACTACACGACTTCTGAGAGGGCTGACTGCAGCTGTCCAGCAGTGCTGAGCCTGCAATAGCACACCCGCTTCTCGGGAGAACAGCCCCAGGGCCAGATCACCAGCTGGATTCAAGACGCCCTCTTTGGCAGCAGCGTCCTGAGCCTCCCCAATAGCCCCTTGAACCCTCTCTCTGCCTGCTTTTTCTGTGGTCAGTTCTCTGCTTCCAATATAGTCTCTCTTCTCAACAACCCATTTAAGTGCGTTAGCCTAGCTGAGGCAGCCTGCTCTTAAAAACAAGAAACAGCCTCAGTGTTTTCAGAAATGCTGACTTCAAAACAGGCACACTCATCCTATGAGGCAGAGACCTCATAGGATTCCACCTCAAGAATCTCAAAAGCGCAGAACTTAAAGGGAGGATTTTCCTGACAGCACCATAGCACAGTATAACGAACGAGGTACGAGCTCAGACACTGGTGGGGGTAACAGGCTCCCATACTCCCTGGTCGAGCTCATATCTCAAACCACTCAGCCTCACACCATTCAAGAGACGAACCCGCCAGAGAAACTCCGCCAGGTCTCTGGGGGTTTTGAGTCACACTCAAGGACAAGTCTCGTGGGCCTCAGGATCCCCTTAGACCTTTCTTCTCCAGGTGTGAGAAACAACTCAGCAGCTTCAGCATCACCTGGACCTTGTGAGAAATACAGGCTCACAAGCCCCACCCAGACCTAGCCCATCAGGGTCCCCCTTTTAACTAGATGCCCGGGAGACAGTGCTTGAGAGTATTTAGAACAAAGTATAGCCAGAATGGACTGTGATTATTGACTGAGGTTTTCACTCAGTCTTTTCCTTTCTTTGTGGAAGAAAGGCAACATTAGCCACTGGCACATATTAGATAATCAATATTCGTTGAATGGATGAACAGATGAATGGGTAGTCTACCAAGTGACTCAAGAAACTTACCCTGTATTAAGTGCAAAGAAAGATGCAAGCATGGGCCTGAGAGACATTTGGGGAGAGGGAGAAGGGGTCTTTAAATGAGGTTGTCAGTGGAGGCCTCTCTAACAGGAGTTCACATCAGGGGTGGCTTGAAGCTACGGTGTGATGGATGAGCAGGTGCATGCTGGGAAAAGGATGTCAGCCCTCCAGATCAGCACCTACCCTTGCCACCATAAAGGGTCTCTGGCTGTAGGCCAGTGAGGATAGATAAGACTCATAAGCTTCTTGGTCCAATGGTTAAGAACCCACCTTGCCATGCAGGGGACATGTGTTCGATCCCTGGTTGGGGAACCTAGATCCCACATGCCGCAGAACAACTAAGCCTGCACACCGCACCTAAATCCATGTGCTCCAGAGTCCTTGAGCCACAACTAGAAAGTCCGTGAGGCACAATGAAAGATCCCGCATGACTCGATAAAGATCCTGTGTGCCACAACTAAGATCCGACACAGATAAATAATTTTTTTTTTTTAATTTTTAAAAGAACCCTGGAACTAAGAAACTAAAGGGAAAAGAAAAAAATCATTTTAAAAAGACCCATAAGTTGGGCTCTGATGGTAGAAAAGAGCAGCTCTCAGGAGGCACATTCAGCAGATCCCCGACTGTAAGACAGTGGGGTCAGGAAGGCCGTGTCTGGAGTCACATCTCCATGGCTCCTGGAGGGGGCTGTGCCAGAGGAGGGCTGCAGAGGGAAGCAGTCCATCAGCTAGGCTCTGTTTCCTGGCCACAACCCCTCCAGCCCTCAGATTCCCAAGCAGAAACATGGAGATTACTCACTGTTTTCTCCAAGTTGATCCAGGAACTCGCAGCCGAGCATCCGAGGGTCCAGGAGCCCAGTCCAGATGTTACCCTGCAACAGCACGCTGGCCAAAAAGAGACAAACGACAAGAGAGTCAGTACAGGCGGCCACGTTAGTGAATAAGCAACACTGTCTCAGCATGGAACCACACTGACGGGGTTCGGATGATAAAGAGCAGAAAAGGAAAGCGCCCGCTCGGAGCCAGTGGTCTCAGAGCGCTGTGCAGTGAAACAAATGGCAAACTCCTGTGCCCTCGGCGCCGGGAGAAGCACCGGCCCACCAGCAGCAGCTCCAGAGCAGTCTCTCTGCAAATCCCCCGACATGGAGTCTAGACATTAGGTTGCAAAGGGCCCTTGGAGAGAATCAGGCCCAGCCTCTCTTTACAGACAAGAAAAGCCAAGACTCAGAAAAGACAACAGGCCTTGTCTAAAATCAGCAGAGTATAAAGGCTAAGCCAGGAAGGGACTCGAGGAAGCAAGTCTATAAAAAAAGCTTAAGTTTACCTGTAAATTACCTTCCTTCAAGAAACCTGGGTTCTAAATAAATGTTATTCTTATCTGTTCTGGCTCTTAACAGACAGACAAAGCAGCCTGCAGTTCCAGATCTTAATGGTTTCCTGAGTTCTCTCTTTTATCCCCAAAGACTTTGAAGAGCCAAACTGAAACTCCTGGTTTTCTCCAAAAACAAAAGAAAACAAGGGAGAAAAAGAAAAACCCCGGGACTGTTCATAGTTGAGTACAAGACAAAAAACCTAAAACTTTGGAGAAAAACTTGAAGACCTAAAAATTCCGAATTTATGAGATATAAACAGCACAGAACAAAAACAAAAGCTTCTTTTCCATACATCAGGTTTATAGACCCAAGAGACTAGGACATTCCAGGGACACGCCTGGAGACCATAAGAAGTGGTACACTTCAAAGACGAGGGGGCTATCTTGTTAAAATAAAATGGATGATCAAAATGCCAAGTCTTTAAAAAATGACGCTTCTGATTATTTTTTTTTAATGAATTGTCATCTAATTATATATTTAAGACATAATTATGTAAACAGTTACCTCTTCTCCTGGGGTTCTAGTTCCAACTAACCTTGACAAATCAACGTAACCTTGGGCATATATCACACCTAACCATGCACGCCTTCCATCAACTCATCCATGAAAAAGCAGTGATGGAATAAGACTCAGCTCTTCAGCTGGAGAATTCTGAAAATCCCCTGCATTGCTGAAACAAGCTGAAAGTACCTCCCATTAAGTCAGCTTATACAAAGCATAGTTACCTACTTTGAAAAAATGAATGTCAGTCATTATAAATTGAAATTGCCATGTCTTAGGAAATAACTACAAAGTTGGTGTAACAACAGTCATGTTCTGTTTCCAGGGAGTTTACTTCGACAGTGACAAATATGCCCCCACCTGCACTAAATGGGGTATCTGGGTCTGTTTCCCCAAAGGTCCGTTATTATTTTATTTATAAGGATGAAAGTTAGGGTTTCTTTTGCATGAAGTGGAATTTAGGCAGTGAGGTCATTTGTTTTGAAACTACAGCAACCATTCCAGTTTTTTCCCCCATTTTAGCATTTCAGTTACTCTGGGTCAAGAGTAAAAGATGAAGATTTCACAGAAAATGCAAAGCCTAGTAGGCCACCCCCAGAATGGTAAAAGATTCTGCCCTGGACAGTCCAGGGCACAGCTAACTAAGGGGGTTCCCTATCCCAAGTTAGGCAAATTCACTGGTAAAAAGTCGGCGCAGAGTTGCACACAAGCTGACTCACACATATTGCAAAGAATGTTCAACAGTCCCAGGATCCATTTAAAAAAAAATGAACAAAAAACCAGAACCTACCATACTGACCACATGGTTCCTGATCCTTACAGGGCAGGAGGGTCCATAAACTCCTCTGGAAATATGATGAACCCTCTCCCCCAGAAGAAGGACATGATAGATTCAGTTTCAAATTTCCCCAGAAATTTCTCTGTACCTCTGGTTAAGGACCCTGGCTTAATTAATACAAGGAATCCCTTTTCATCTTTCTCTCTGAAGTTTGTACAAGCCCTTGGTAAAGAGGGTCATGAGTGACAACCCCATTTACAAAGTGATACACAAGGGCAGGGACCCGGTGAGAAAACTGGCTTCGTGCAGCTCTTAGGATGGAGAGTATGACTCTGCAGCCAGCAATGCTAACAACTGTTCTTGAGGCCCCGGCTGTGCCTGGGAGCCTTTGCCAAACAGTTTCAACAGGGACCTTCCCAAATCTAGGTTTGCACTTGGTACTCAGTTCTTCAAAACAACAAAGAGTAACACGGAAACATATATAATACCATATGTAAAATAGCCAGTGGAATTTGCTGTATGACTCAGAGAAGTCAAACCGGGGCTCTGTGACAATCTAGAAGGGTGGGAGGGGGTGGGAGGTGGGAGGCAGTTTCAAGAGGGAGGGGATATATGTATACTGATGGCTGATTCATTTCAATGTATGGCAGAAACCAACACAATATTGTAAAGCAATTATCTTTCCACTAAAAATAAATAAAATGGCTGCAACAACAACAACAAAATAAACAAACATCTGCATTACTTAGGAATGCATACAAAGGTACCAAAGATCAGTTAAAATGAAAAATCGAGATGTTTATCATAACTCTGAGGTGATAGGGGGTGATTTTTTTTTGAGATATTCGTAATGTTGATTTCTTAGTCTGGCTGTTGGCTTCCCAGATGTTCAGATTATTCCTATATGTTGCATATATTATTCTCCATGTATGTCACAGAGCAAAGCAATCTTCCTTACAGAGAGATTCAGGCCAGGGACAAGGCGCTCCAGGACTTGTCATCTCAGCCCCAGCTCAAGTCACAGCAGTAAAACTGCACTGAGCCCAGCAATGCACTGACCCACCCCTGAGGGTGGGGCCCACCAGGGAACAGTGACCAGCTCTGGCCCCTGGGACATCATCTATAAATAAGTCTTTTTTTTTAAACAAGTCCACGCCCTGGGACAGTCTGGTGTTCCGGGCTGAGGCCACGCTGACCTCCGATGCTGCCCATCACTCTGGGAAATGCTGGTGTTGAGTTTCTGTGAACTCACTGGTCTTCCTCTTCCATGCTTGGCAGGCCTATATCCTGGGGCACATGCTGTTACTGTGAACAATCTCAGCAAGTCTTCACTGAACTGCTGAGAAAGGAACAAAGCCCAGACTCGTGTGGAGCTTGCAGGACTGTTCAGCCATCTCCTTCCTCAGCTGGATACACAGGAAGGAGGGGCCTTACATGTTCTCCTTTAGCTGCCTCATTACTCCACCCTCCTGGTGAGAATTCTGCTCATTCAGTGGGCGGTCAAGACATCTACTGGCCAGAAAGAGAGGCAGACAGTGTAAGGAGTCGTGACCAATATGTTTAGATTCCTATCCCTTTTGTCAGAGAAGGAAATGGCACCCCACCCCAATGTTCTTACCTGGAGAAATTTCATGGACAGAGGAACCTGGTGAACTACAGTCCATGGGAATTGCAGAGTCAGACTCAACAGCAACTAACACTTACTTACACTTACTTATCTCTTTTGCACACTTACCAATACTATCTTGATCATATAAGGAAAGTATGCTCCTTGTCTAATAATTTGAGCAAGAACATGCCATTCCAAAAAGACCCTTCTTAGGGTAATCTTACTAGCGGATGAGTGGCACTAGTGGTCAAGAACCCACGCGCTAATGCAGGAGACATAAAAGACGTGGGTTCAATCCCTGGCCAGGAAGATCCCCTGGAGAAGGGCATGGCAACCCACTCCAGTACTCTTGCCTGGAAAATCCCATGGGCATAGGAGCCTGGTAGAGACCATGGGGTCACTAAGAGCCGGACACAACTGAGCGACTTCACTTTCCCTTTTCACTTTCATGCATTGGAGAAGGAAATGGCAACCCACTCCAGTGTTCTTGCCTGGAGAATCCCAGGGATGGCGGAGCCCAGTGGGCTGCTGTCTGTGGAGTTGCACAGAGTCGGACACGAACTGAAGCAACTTAGCAGCAGCAGCACCAAAGAGTCAGACACAACTGAAGCAACTTAGCATGCACACAAGCACTAGCAGACAAAGCTCTGATTTTTTAGTTACAACAGCCAAATATTGACACCATGACATCACATAACATTTTAACTCGGTTTGGAATAAGCTACCCCCATACCCTGTGGCTTTTTCATACTGTTCATGGGGTTCTCGAGGCAAGAATACTGCAATGGTAAATGCAGCCATGAAATTAAAAGATGCCTGCTCCTTAGAAGAAAAGTTATGACAAACCTAGACAGTGTATTAAAAAGCAGAGACATTACTTTGTTGATGAAGGTCCATGTAGTCAAAAGCTATGGTTTTTCCAGTAGTCATGTACAGATATAAAGGTTGGACCATGAAGAAAACTAAGTCCTAAAGAACTGATGTTTTTGAACTGTGGTGCTGGAGAAGACTCTTGAGAGTCCCTTGGACAGCCAAGAGGTCAAACCAGTCAATCCTAAGGGAAAGCAACCCTGAATATTCTTTGGAAGGATTGAAGCTGAAGCTCCAATATTTTGGCCACCTGATGGGAAGAGCTGACTCACTGGACAAGACCCTGATGCTGGGAAAGACTGAGGGCAGGAGGAGAAAGGGATGACAGAGGGTGAGATGGTTGGATGGCATCAACTCAATGAACGTAAGCGTCAGTAAACTCCAGGAGACAGCAAAGAACAAAGAAGCCCGGGTTGCAAAGAGTCGGACACGACTTAGTGGCTAAACGAGAACATACCCTGTGGCAGACAGACACACAGGCGAATGTGCTGCATAAGGGAAATGGTGCAGTCCTTCATCTCTCACTATGCCTCTTCTACCCTTCTCCTAGCTCAAGTCTGCAGTTCCAAAAAGCAAAGCAAGGGACCTCCCTGATGGCTCAGGGGCGAAGACTCCATGCTCTCAGTGGAGGGAGCCCAGGTTTGATCCCTGGTCAGGGAACTAGATCCCACATGCCACAGCTAAGACTTTTACACATCAGTGCAGCAAAAAAAATATTATTTAAAAAATGAAAATTTTTTATTTTAAAAATAAATACGCAACGCAAAAGCTAAAATAAAAAACCCACTCTCTAATATCTCACCTTCAAAAGTAGAACATCCCTCTGGATTCTGCCCTTTCTCCTGAGTTCAAGACTGGCATAGCTTGCTGTGCATGTGTGTGTGTCTGCACGCGTGCACACATGCGTGTGTGTGTGTAAGCACTTGACATATGCATGCAAGCCCAACATTCTTGATGGACTCAAAACAATAGCTTACAGGGAAACTCTCGCTCAGAGCTCAGGAAAAGTAAAGGCCAGCCAATTCCAGAAAAACAAAGGGTTTTAGCAACGAACACGAGAACAAAATGATCTCATGCCCCTTTCCCACCGCGCCTGCGCCTAAGTGGGATCCTTCTCAGACCTGAAGTGCTCACTCAGAGGCAGTCACTGTTTCCACCCTAGGGAAATCCATGGGGAGGACAGCCAAGCCAGGAAGCAGATTCCAGAGGTAGCTTTTTGATGTTTAACCCAGAAAACCCACAGACAGGGGCTCCTCAGCCAAGGAGGGGCTGGAACGCTCGGTGAGGCAGGAGACCTCATCCTCAGGGCATTAGTCACTACGTCCAATAGCCAGTTCCTTTACATCAAGGGCCTGGCCCAGGAATGAAGGTGGACTCTCCAATAACAGGCCTGAATCTCTGGGGCCCTAGACTGTGCTTAAACTTCCTTCTTTTTTATTTTTGGCTGCACTGGGTCTTGTTGCTGCTCATGGGCTACTCTCTAGTTGTGGTGCTCAGACTTCTCACTGAGACGGCTTCTCTCGTGGCAGAGCATGCGCTCTAGGCACACGGGCTTCAGCAGTTGCAGCACATAGGCTTAGCCACCCCGAGGCATGTGGGATCTTCCAGGACCAGGGATCGAACCCACGTCCTCTGAATTGGCAGGCAGATTATTAACCACTGGACCACCAGGAAAGTCCCTGTGCTTATTCTTTCAGTCCTCGAGATTCTTTTATATCTCAGCGAACACAGACAGGAAAAGACCATACTTACCGGGCTCCTGGTGCCTTCCCCCATTATCATTAGAGTGGCACGCAGACTAAAGGGACAGGTGAAAGCAGGGAGCATGCTCCAGATTTCCTACACAGTGCAGACCCCACGCCCCGCCCCTCCACTCCACAAACACACCAGAATAGTTGTATTTCTGGTTCCCTTGGAGAGAAGAACCATCAAGACGTAAATGCTCTTAAATCAATTTTTAATTCATCCCAAAAGCCCCCACATGCATTTTTAAAGCAGCAAAAAATAATTCTAAGGCATTATTAATTTATTCTGTAAGCAAATACTTAATGCATATGGATTAAGGATCCCTTGAATGGCTTCTACAACACAATAAAATAGCCTGTGTTCCACCTCAAAGTGGTGCTGGGGTAGGGATTGGGGGAATAAAAAATAACCCCCAAATACCCCAAAACATTAGGACTTCCCTGGTGGCTCAGACGGTAAAGCATCTGTCTACAGTGCGGGAGACCTGGGTTCGATCCCTGGGTAGGGAAGATTCCCTGGAGAAAATAACTCACTTGTGAAGGTATGAATTATTTTTGAGATCAGCCAAACCTGCATTGCCTCCCGCAGCTGGGTGATCTTTTCCAGCGCACAACCCCCAACCACCATCCCATGCACAGCTCTCCTGCAATTCCCTTTGCAGGGACCCCACCACTGTGCTTTTGATAGGGTTCCAAATCATCTCTTCTCTGGTCTGTCTCACCTGGAGATCCCTGAGGGCACCCTTAGTACCCTGCACAGGGCACCCAGGAGATCAGTAGTAAGGAACAGGTGGGAAGAGGGAGAGAGGCGATATCTTACAGAGGCCGCTGCAGGTAACTAAGATGAATGATAATACAATTTGGGGAGGAGGATGGGTATAAGTGTACCTTTCCCTGCCCCCAGACCAGCATAGCTCAGCCAATGCCCAATCAAGCTTGAAAACCCAGGACTGTAATAAAGATACAAGGAAACAGTCTTCCCAGAGGCCCAGCCCACATTGAGCAGCCAGCTTCCCCATCCATCAGCCTGACAGCAGCAGAGACAGAAGTAGGCTGGAAGGCGCTGGGTGTCCTCTGCCTCCTGCCTCCAGAGCTGCGTTTTCCACCTCCTTTCTCCCTTCTCTCCTGCACCTGACGCTCACTGATTCCAGAGGCAGTTCAAATCTCTTACCCGGGGAAAGGGCCCTGCATACCCTGAACCCATATTGAGCTCCCCTGGCTCAGCCACTGCCCAGAGATGCCCCTCCCCTCCCACCCCACAGCCGCAACCTAGCCCTGGGAGCGTGTCTGATGTCTGGGATTCTCCCCACCCCACCACATCCCGCCTTCTCCTCGCCCCCTTTGAGGTTTGTCCCCAAGCCATTCCTTTCAGAAAAGCCCAACACCCTCATCAGATATCAATCCACCTCCCCTCAAAACCCAGATCAAATGCCCTCAAGCCTCCAAAATGACCCCTCTGAGCCTCCCAATCAAAATTAGTCTTTCCTTCTCCATATATGCCATGCCAGAAGCTTTTGTCCCCCGTGAGACACCCAATATCCAGAGGGTTAGTTTCTGCGTGCCCTTTCACACTCTTCCCTAGACTGAGTTCCTGGAGGGCAAGAATATTATGTAGGGAACAAAGATAAAGGTAGCTCAAACAGTGAAGCCTCTTGACAAAACAGTCCAGACTCGGATACCTACACAATGCCTATGCCTCGGTGTTAAAGATTATTATGGGTTTCAGGGAGACAATTCTAGAATCAAATCAAGCACACAAATAGCCTAAACAAGGGTTTATGGGTTTGGGGTTCTTGTTTGTTTGGGTACATCCTAGTAACTCAACCACATTAGTCCATAAGTTCAGGCTCTCTCTCTCCAGGAAACAGACTTCTTCAGTGTTCCATGGGGACCAAAAAACGCTGCAACTTCAAAATGCAGAGGCACACTACTCTTTAGAAAAGACACAGCATCTCGATAAGCAACATTATTAAAGAAGCTGAATTTATAAACTCACTCTCACGGCACAGATTTCTTTTGGAGACAGATCAACCCACACACTTTTTCTTCTGATTCACTGAATGTGTTATGCAGGTCTAGAATCCAGACACTTCCCTAAGTCAGAAAATCCATTTGCTTGTGAAGAGACAGAAATGGCAACGTCGTTATGCTGGTCTCCAATGAGAAGCCGGCTTACATGCTCCAAATAAAGTAAGGAGGCAATATCTGACCCCAGTCAAGAAGCCTCTGGGATCTATTTTCCCCTCAACACAAATGTTTCTCATTTGGTCCAAGCTCCATTTCAATTACATGCCAAGAAAAGACAAAGAAAAACCCACTACCACCCACTCCTGCTTTCATGAAAACATTATAAATTATCTTTATTACGTCATATAGTAAAGTGGCCTCACATAAGGCAACGCTGACAAATGGTTGCAGCAGCCGTTTTCCTGCCTTGTTCATAGGTGTCCCCCTGCTTGTCTGCCAGGGAGTGGCCTTTCCTCTCCAGAAAACAGCCCGGGGACGTGCTGATGCCTTTGATGTTTGTTTCTAAAGGACTGTCATGAACATCAACAGAATAAAACAACTTCTGTGTAACATTAAATAATGTTTATTTCAGCAACAAAACTTGAATAAATAGAGTGTCTTAACAGTTATCTTTCCTCAGCTAAGTCGATCCCAGCTGTAAGCTGGGAGGTCAGTAGTTTTAACTTCCACCTAGAGCCCACAGGTTGGGTTTCCCAGGTGGCACAGCGGTAAAGAATCCACCGGCTAATGCAGGAGACATGGGTGATGCAGGCTCAATCCCTGGGCCGGAAAGATCCCCTGGAGGAGGAAATGGCAACCTGCTCTGTATTCTTGCCTGGAGAATTCCATGGACAGAGGAGCCTGGTGGGCTACAGTCTACGGGGTTGTCTACGGGGTTGCAAAGAGTGGAACACCACTGACTGAGCACAACAAAGCCAACTCCCTTGTCAGCATTCAGGTAGAAGCATTTCAAAGAAATTGAAATTACCAAGCTATCTCCTCTGGCATAGTCCTCAATTAAGTAAACTCTTAAGTGTTAAACTCTGAGTGTCCTACAGGCTCAGACTCCAGAACAGAAGCCAAAGCTTTCCCATTTAAGCCAAAAAGAAAGGAAGGAAAACATGAAGCATCTGAATTCTAAAGACTAGCCGGTGATGGACAGGGAAGCCTGGCGTGCTGCAATTCATGGGGCCGCAAAGAGTCGGACACGACTGAGCAACTGAACGGAGACAACCTTTATTATCAGTGTCTAGTCGTCCCAAGGTCCTGGATGGTGATTGGTATGAACTTACACAAGATTCTATACTCAAGGTCTACCTTTTTCATTCCAACCAAAAATTTTAGATGCAGTAGGAAACTTGGAAATTCCTGGGCCCATGGCTTATCAAAATCTCCTGCCAGAATTTCACTAGACAGAAGAGGGTGGGGCCACCAGGATTGGCAAGCCATTCATAGCAAACATGAGATGTTGTTCATTTCATTCAAGTTCTATATCCTAGCTTCAATTCTTATCAGGCAGATTTTCCACTTACTCAATATGTACATGTGGCCAGTGCCTCTCATGGCTTGTTCCACCTCTCCCTTGAGATGTTCTTTCTGTCCCTTCCTTAATAAACTTGTTTAAAAATATGTATATTTATGTACATGCTAAAGTACCTCATCTTTCAAATTCCCTGGGTGAAATTAAGGCTCCAATAGTAACCTTAGGAGTATTCTGTGGTTTCATACACCCAGGCTAGGTTCACCACCCTGCACTTCATCGTGGTCCAGGAAGCAGGAATCTTGGCTCCGTTCTTCCTGCAGACAAGGAACCTGAATGTGTGATGACTTTATGAAGAGAGTTGGAGGCAGCCCTAAGTACAGAACCCAGGTCTCTGGCCTCTGTGAAAGTGAAGTCGCTTAGTCGTGTCCGACTCTTTGCGACCCCATGGACTGTAGCCTACCAGGCTCCTCCCGGCAAGAGTACTGGAGTGGGTTGCCATTTCCTTCTCCACTGGCTTGAGTTAGGGGCTTTTCACCCATTTGCATCCAACAGTTCATAGCCACCCAGAGTCAACACTTAACTCATAAGGTCCTGGTCCACTTTAAAATCTGTCCCTACCTCTGCTCTCTATTCAGGCAGGTTTAAGTTAATCAATGTTTTCTTTTGAGCTTACCTCAAGGTTCACAAAATAGGAACTTGAATTTTCATGGGTTTCCGATTGCTAAAATCCCCTTGGCCTTTGGAAATATTTTGACTTCTCGTCCACTCACAGTGCATGGTGTCCCCATTGACACACAGTGCCTAAAATTAACAGTACAAGCTGCTTCGTGAAGGACAAGTCAGCATTCAAAGTCTAAAAAGAAAACCAAATCAAATCTGCAAGGAAATGTGTCATCCCAAACACAATGCAATTCAGTTCACAACCATGCTGACCACTTTCCTATAAATGGCCTTGGAGCCAGTGTTATCTACTGTTAGAGATGGTCCAGACGGTAAAGAATCTGCCTGCAATGAGGGAGACCCAGGTTCAGTCTCTGGGTCAGGAAGATCCCCTGGAGAAAGGAATGGCTACCCATTCCAGCACACTTGCCTGGAGACTCCATGGACAGAGAAGCCTGGCAGGTAACAACAGTTCATGGGGTCACAGAATCGGACATGACCTAGGGACTAACACTTTCACTGCACATTTAAAAGCAAAAAGGGCAAAGGGGCCACGCCAATATTGTATCTGTCAATTTCAAGGGGCATCATATACATCTAAAGCAGTGGTTCTCCATAGGGAGCGATTTAAACCCCTCAAGGGACAGCTGGGGATATCTGGAGACATTTTTGTCGGTCACAATTTAAGTGGGAGAGGGAGATGCTACTACTCTCTAGTGGGTAGAGGCCAGGGTTGGGGCTAAACATCCTATCATGCACAGGACATGCCCCACAAAAAGAACCGACCAGCCCCAAACGTAAATGGTACTGAGGTTTCGTACATGTACCTAAAACACAGGAAGAATACTAGGGTGAAGCCACGAGTCCTGCTTCTTCCCCAGTGGGCTCTTGGTCTGGGCAAAGCTCCTGAATTTCTGGGTCTCTGGTTCACTGTCACTCAAAGAGGTCAGCCTGTGTCAGAGATTTTGTAACCTCAGCACTGAATTCAAACATTACATCTGCCAGCCCCACAGCATGGCAGCTCTCCAAGCCTTTGTGGCTACTGTTTCTCACCCTAACACCCTTCACCAGGGGCATTTCCCACCAGTCCTCTCTCAGGTCCATCACATTTCCCTTGGAAGGAGGAGCAGTGCTGAAAGCGACCTGTTTCTTAGTAGCACCAAGCGCCACTCACATCCTCAGTGATCTCTCAGATCACAGAAATAAAAGCAGAGAGTTCCTGGATACAACCTTCTTCCAACTCTTAAACCATTCTACGCAGTCAACAAACCAAGGACAGACATGTAAGCTTCATTTTACATTCTATATTCTGCTTTGAAAAAATGCCTAAGCAAAAAAAAAAAGAAAAAAGTTTTATAATAAAATTAAAAGAAAACAGCATGGCTACCATGGTATTCAATGATGTAAAAGGTTTTTTTGCATTTTCATAATATTTGGCAGCCATCAATCAGCCTACCACCCCAACTTAAGGAGCAGACTCAGGATGAAGTCACAGTTTTGTGGACAGCGTCAACATGAGACCATCTTCCCATTCTCAAGACCTTCTCTACTGGCTCCAGCTGTAGACACCACTGCCATGAGACCAGCTTAGCTGAGAGGCTGAGCCCCTCCATACACAATCCAATGGTATCTAAAACCACAGAACCCAGGAATTGTTTTACAAGTAGAATTCTCATTTTTAGGAAAACAAATATAACCTGTCTGACTAGGGGGAGAAAATCAACATGTTAAACTGCCTCCATAAGCCCACACTGCTCTCTCTCTCAACGAAGGCAAAAGAGCAAACCACTTGACCAGTCACGCTGCTTAGGAATCCCTTTGTCTCCACTGCGCTCAAGGCCAATGATTCTCCAGATCTCAAGCTGGGACACAGTACCTGGATTCACAGGAAAAGTAGAAGCCAACCAGAAGAGAAAAGAGGGAAGTCTAATTTCTAAAACTAAAATGCAACAGCACACACCCCTGCTGCAAGATGAAGGGTTTCCACACATTTCATTTGCCTCAAAAAACAAACAAACCAATACTCCCCACAAGTTTCCAATACATCCATTATCCATAAAGCAAATGGGAAGAAGAAATTCAAAAATCATTTAAGAGGAAGAACAAAAACTAGTGAAAACTCTACAGATGGCAACAGAGAGTTAATGTCTTGAGGCAAGGCTTCCTCTCGGCAAGTGCAAATCTGAAATCATAATAAAATGCTGAAGGATTTAGTCATGAGCCCTCCCCTCTGCCATCAGAAGGAATGGCAAAAATGCAGAGTGAGTGCTGGGAGCCAGACCATTTCATTTCTTTCTAACTGTGCAAAGAATTTGCATTTAAAATGAGCATTTCATCAGTGCTTCTAAGAATGCTTGATATTACTCTGCTAAGAAGAATAAAAGTGGTCCTCCACAACATCAAATTTCTAATTATTTAATTGCAACACAAGTATCTGGGTTCCCTGGTGGACTCAAGAACACTTGTAGCTAATTACATCTTCCCAGTCAGGTGAAACTTCAAACACAGTCAAATACAGACAACTCTTAAAATATACTCAAATCACATTACTAAACAGTAACAAGGATAAAAAGTACCTTCCTGGTGACTGAACACCCCATGAGTCAAACTTTACTTTCTATATGATTTCACATTTACAAGGAAAGTAGTATCAAAGAGATAAAGATTTGTATGAGAACTAAAAACCATTAGGAAAGCAAAAGGCATTTTTTCTTGAGCAGCTAAGTACTGAACATCTCCCGTGAGAAGGATGGGGTGCTGAAGCAGGATCAAGGCAGCAGGACTCAGTGGCAGGAAAACCCAAGAGAGACCCCGCCTCCTACCCAAGCCAGGAAGGGGAGCGCTTATATACACAGGACCTGTAAATTAATAACCCTGATTCTCAGCATCTACATTCAAAACACAAAACTAAAATTCTATTTTTTTTTTAAAGGAAGAAGGATGAAAGAGAGGAATCCGGGGGGAAACACCAGAGAGTGCCTCATTTCCTCCGCCAGCAGAAGTGGGATCAGGGCTTTCCCGGTGGCTCAGATGGTAAAGAATCTGCCTGCAACGCAGGAGACCTAGGTTCGATCCTTGGGTGGGGAAGACCCCCTGGAGAAGGAAATGGCAATCCACTCCCAGTATTCTTGCCTGGAGAATCCCATGGACAGAGGAACCTGGAGGGCTGCAGTCCACGGTGTCACAGAGTCAGACACAGTGGAGCAACTAACACTTTCACTTCACTCCCTTCAGAAGCAGGATCAGAAAATGGGGATGTCAGTCAATGGCTTTGTCCTAAGTAATCTGTTAAAAGTAGGAGGGGCTTTGTCTTCTTTACTCTCTAACAACAGTGCAGGGTAGAAAGAAATACTAGAAAAATATTAATACAAGTTTTAAAAAAGGGTTACCAGAGCCATGGGGCTAGAAAGAAGGCAAGAGCACCCTGTTCTGCAGGGGAATAAATGCTCCAATGAGACACGAGGCTCTGTGATCATAGCCACCAGCTGAACTGAACAACACAAAGCGAATTCTTGGGAATCTGAAGCTGTTTTCCCATCTCCTTCCACATCTTCCTCACGTGGGTGGCTGCTCTGCGGTCAGGATAGCTTTTCACCAGGGCTAGATGACTTCCTAACAAGGGCATTTTAATTAAACATGAGACATGAGGCAATGCAAGCGAAAAGAGCCCTCAGCTAGGGATGGTGTCCAGCCTGAGGCCTCCATGTGGCTCCTGTTCTGACCAGGGCCTGGCACCAAGCTGGCTTCACATGTGCTGGTTCTGAACCTGGACAGCGGCCTGGACCCGCTGGCGAGAGCCACAGCCGCAGCTCAGGGCCGTTTCCTGCACTGGCTCTCTCGTTATTTCAGCCTGCTGCGCTACCCCACCTTTCTCCCCCAAATCAAGTGTCCCCTCCAGCTAAGCAGACTTCCCCAGCATCCCCAAGGGGTGACACCTCTATCATCCGTGCCTGGAAAATTCCCAGGCTGGGGATCTGGACCATGAGGGTCCAGGGAGATGAGTCACTGGCTCAACACCAAGAACCCAGCGGGTAGTGCTGGTTTCCAGAACAGATGGCCCTCACGACTCACGGAGCAACCGGCCAACTCCATGGTGCTTCCCTTAACTGGACCGCCCAGGGGCCTTTCAGACTGAGGCCAGGGGCCAGCTGTGGACAGCTGATGCATGCCACCCCACTCTCTTCTGAGGGTTCCTGTGAAACAACAACAACAACAAATATCCAGCCCTCCTCCTCCTAACTCCTACAGAGACTGTCCCAGGCCATTACCTCATCAGCTTGGATAGGGTCTAGCCAACACTTGGACTTTCCTGTGCTGACCCGGCCATTCTTGAGCCAGCAGCAATCTCCCTCAGAGCTCATTGCCTGTGTTCTTCCCTCTGCCTGCAGTATTCTGGCCCAGGTGCCTCACCTGGATGGCAAACTTTCATCCTTCAAGTCTTAGCTTAAATGTCATCTCTCAAGAGACTCAGCCAAAATAGCTACCCCCTGCTCCTCGGCTCCCCCCTCATCAGGCTTCGCTCCTCTTGCTCCCAGCTGTCGGCCCAGAACTGGAGCGGAGCTTGGCCCAAGGTGGATTCCCAGGCATGATTTACTCCACGAATGAATGCTCCGGGAAAAGTAAATCAAAACCACATCTGAATTCTCGCTCCTCAGAATAAATCCATCCGTGTCCAAATGCACGTACAAGAATATTCACATCAGCTTGTTTATAAGAGCCCAAATCTGGAAACTACCAAAATGTCCGTGAGCAGAAGAAGAGACCCGATGAATAAAAGGAATAAATACTCGACAACATCGGGAATGACAGGCCTACGATTCACAGGGCAGCATGGAAGCATCTCACAACCGTCACGCTGAACAAAAGCAATGAGAAACAAGGACCCACTGGCAGACTCCACTTACAGAAAGTTCAAAGACGGTAAAAGTCAAACCAGGATAGTGATTCCAAGGAGGAGGCAAAGTCGCTCTTGGGGGCACCTGGGATTCTGGCGACACTCTTTCCTGATCTGGGCGCAGGTTATACAAGTGTGCTCAGTTTGAGAATTCATCAAGTTGTAAATTTATGATTTGTGTACTTCAATTCTGTTTCAACAATGCTTCAAGACAACACATGAAATAAATGTGGGTTTCTCTTTTTTAAAAAATATTTATTTATTTGGCTGCACCAAGTCTTAGTTGCAGCATGACAGATCTTCAATCTTTGTTGTAGCATATGAGATCTTTAGTTGGGGGCATGGAGGATTCAATTTCCTGACCAGGGATCGAACCAAGGGCCCCTGAATTGGGAGCACAAGGCACCAGGGAAGTCTCTGGGATTTTTCTCTTAAAAAAGCCAACTATAGACACTATTCTGTCACAGGGCCCAACATCCTACACCCAGGCTTGGATGGTGTTTTATGGGTGTGCTACACTAGCTCCCTCTATACATCTAGCATGTGGTTCAGCTGCTGCGTGACTGCATCTAAGGCTTCCAGGGCTCAAATCCACCAGGACAATGCTATCTGCTACAATATTCTTCTTCCTCATAGTCCCAGAAATGCAAGACTGGGTCCTAACATTACTCACTTTAGATGGAAACAGGTGACAAGAATCACTGCCTACATAGACTGAATGCTTGTGTCTCACTTGTCCCTGCCCCCAAAATTCATGTTGAAATCCTACCCCCCAGTGTGATGGTATTTAGAAGACGGTTAGGTCATGAAGATGGAGCCCTTGTGAATGGGGTTAGCACCCTTATAAAAGAGACCAGAGAGCTCCCCAGCTCCTTCTACCATACAAGGACTCAGTGAGAAGACAGCCATCTGCTTAAGATCATGGAAGTGGGCTCTCAGATACTGAACCCATCAGCACCTTGGTCACTGTAGACTTGCCAGTCTCCAGAACAGTGATACAAATTCCTTTTGTTTATACGTTGCCCTGTCTGCGGTACTGTTAGAGCAGCCCGAATGGCCTAAGATGCATTCCCCTACAATCACAGCACACGGGCAGACATGTAAGCACAACTCTGCTCAAAACCCAATGATCTGGACTTGCCTGGTGGTCCAGTGGTTAAGAACCTGCCTGCCAATGCAGGAGACACAGGTTCCATCCCTGGCCACGGGCATTCCACATGTCACCGGGCAACCAAGCCCTCACACCGCAACTATGAGCCCATGCACCTGGAGCTTGTACTCCACAACTAGAGAACAGCCCCTACTCACCCCACTAGAGAAAGCCTGTGAGCAGCAGTGAAGACCCAGCGCAGCCAAAATTAGTTAACTTTTAAAAACCAATGACCTGAGGCCCTGGGTCACACAAAGAGAACAAGAAGCATGGGTTACCTGCTATCTTTTTAGTAATTTCCTCTTCTTAAAGTTGTTCGTGAAAACTGATCGTTCAAGGGAAACTCCTCTTAAGCAGGAAAAAAAAAAAAACAATGAGTGACAAAGCAATGGCCTCTTGGCTCAGTCCAAAGCTTAGGAGCAGAGACAGCTAAATGGCCCCAGGCCAACTATGATCTGGAGGACACACGGCCAGCAGAGAATCAGAGGGAGGAGAAGAAAGAACTGCGCCTGCCCAGGACATCTACTGAGACACACTCAGTGACAGGTCTGTGCGTTCAACGGCCCAAACCACAAATACCAGTTGGATCCTGATCCTACTGCCAACCTGCAAAACAGAGGTCCACACTCGACTTACCCGGCATGCGTGTGCACTTTCACACCTTCCACACACTTGCACACACACTCTAACCTCCAACTCGAATAAACTTCCCTCTGTTGAAAATTAATCTCACCAAATATTCCAGCTTGAGGAATAGTGCAAAAGCATCTCCATATGCTTCCCTGGTGGCTCAGAGGTTAAAGCGCCTGCCTCCAATGCGGGAGACCTGGGTTCGATCCCTGGGTCGGGAAGATCTCCTGGAGAAGGAAATGGCAATCCACTCCAGTATTCTTGCCTGGAGAATCCCACGGACAGAGAAGCCTAGTAGGTTACAGTCCATGGGGTCGCAAAGAGTCGGACACGACTGAGTGACTTCACCTTCACCTTCATACAGTTACTAGGGTTTCCTGGTGGCTCTGACAATAAAGAATCTGCGTGCAATGAGGAAGACGAGGGTTCGATCCCTGGGTTGGGAAGATCCGCTGGAGAAGGGAATAGCTACCCACTCCAGTATTCTTACCTGGGAAATCCCATGGACAGAGGAGTTTGGCAGGCTACAGTCCCTGGGTTCACAAAGATTTCACCTTCAGCTTTGCGGAAGACACAACGTAGCAACTTTCTCTTTCACACCCTGCTTTATAAAATATGTCCCCTTCCTGAATGAAGTACACTCCTGTTTTGTCATCCTATCTATCTATGCTTCTGCCCTGGAAAGGTAGAAAGAGCAGATCAATTGATCTCTGTTGCATTTCCTTTTTTCTTTTAAACCAGACCCACTGGTTTCCAAAGGTAGCCTGTGAATGAGCAGACTCCTGGGATGGGGGTTGCACTACCATGGCCCCCACTCAGGTCCACTTGTCATGGGGAAGTGAAATGGGAGAGGAGGACAGTAAGAAACTGCCTGGCTGAACTCGTCTGAGCAAACGACAGGACCCCTCAACCCGGCACGAAACTCACATTTCTTAATGTGGAACCCCTCCCCCGCCTAGCGGTCTGGGAGCCGCTCCAGGAATGGTACAGACAACCAGGACCAGCCAGACACGGCTCTTTACTGACAAGGAATCCATGTGCCTTTTCTCATTAGGCCCAGCTCTGAAGGAGAAATGAGAATCACACAAGGACCCAGGGCCCCAAGGTGACAGCGACTGCAAACTTGCCAGTTCTAATTCCCATCTCAAGGAATGCGCGGCGGCGCGCGGGTAAACCCTGCCTCGGCTTGGGCTTGGAGAGAAAGTGGAAGGAGGCACAAGAGCAAGCTTTGTCCCCCATCGCTGGCCCCATCGGCGATGCCAGCAGAGCCACACAGAACTGGTGCGGGAGCTGCTGCGAATAAAGATCCCATTGTTGCCGCCTGTGAGGTTTTCAAAGCCCACGACACAGAAGCCAAGGCCTGACAACTGTCGGGGAGGAGCAGCAGGTCGGACTTGTCTCGTCGCCATCATCTGAGGAAACCTTTTACCCGTTTTCTGGCCGACCTGCCTCCCCACGACTGCTCTTTACACCAGGACAGGGAGCTCGAGACAGGACAGGCCACAGGAAAGGATAGAACAACAGGGACTCTGTCCTGGGCGTGCAAAGCGGAAGGTGACAAATGAGAGAGACTGGCTAAAGGCGAGCAGAGAAGGGGACCAGATGTGACTTGCCCCCCTCCCTGTAACCCACCCAGGGTTCCTGCACCTGGCAACTGGCCCTCACTAAGGCACAGGCAAGCATGTGCCTTCCAAGTTCCCACACACCTTCCTTTTGTCCCGTCCCTCAGCTTGTCACGGCCTTGTCAGCCAAAGACGGCAAAGGCGCCAACACAAACCGGCCAGCTTCCTGCCTCTCCAGATCCCACAGCCCTCAGTCCCAGCGGGATCCCTCCCTGGGCAGGACCACTCTCCCAGGGAGGCAGGTCATTTGAAAAGCCTCTTCTGCCAGTAAGGCTGGACCACCAAGTAAGATGGGGCCCAGCTCCCCTGCACAGTCACCCACCCCTGCCTGAAATAATTCACAGCTCAGATATTCAGAGTTGCTCAGTTGTGTCCGATTCTTTGCAACCCCATGGACTGTAGCCCACCAGGCTCCTCTGTCCATGGAATTCTCCAGACAAGAATACTGGAGTGAGTTGCCATTCCCTTCTCCAGGGGATCTTCCCGACCCAGGAGCCAAACCCACACTGCAGGTGATTCTTTGCCATCTGAGCCATCAGGGAAGCCCAAACGTCCCCTGGAAACCCAAGGAGATCCCCCTTTACGAAGAGCAGACAGCACATGGGCAAGCTACAAGGCATGTCAAACACTCACAAGTTTTAAGACTTAGTTCAAAAGCATGATGTCCTACTATCAAACACTCTCCTCCCCAGACACCCATCCCACAGCCTAATCCTAGGGATTCAAAGAGCCCTGCACACCCTCTTTCCTGCCAGAAGGCAGCAAGGGAGAGCAAGGGAGAACCTCAGTGGTGAGATACGTTCCAGACAATACCCTGGGGCAATGCCAAGCACCAGAACAGAAATGGCCATACGTGTCTGTACTTCCAGTCTCCTGGGAAGATCAGAGCCTCTGAAAGCACACTGACTATGTGATAAGCCCTCATACCCACCCCAACCACTAAGAATCTAAAATTAGCCAGAAAAAGCAAGCACTCAGCCCCACTTCTCCTACACCACACCTGATAAGTGTCACTACCTCCTCTGCCAATGACTTGTCTCGGGGAGAGCTATAAATACCACCGAGGCCTACCCGACGTGAATTATGAATACCAGGAATAGTTTCAGGGTTTCCAGGCACTGGCTATGTGACAGAGGTGTCAAATTCAAAGTCGCCTGTGCAAGACGCAGATGCAGCAAACACACAAATCCCTTCCACCCCACCCTGCCTTCTAAACCTTGGGGAGGATTCCTCCAGCACAGCCACCTCCCGCATGGCTGAAACCGCTGCCAGCACCACCACCCTAGAAAGCCAGTGAGATGCTCTTCGCTTCTTATCAAATTGCTAGGAAGTTTGAGATGCAGGGACTTAAGTGGTTTGAAGATATAGATAAAGACAAGTAGGATTTCAGCTTCCTTAGGTACTGAGAGCTTTTAAGGGGATGCATGTGTGTACTCAGTCTCTCAGTCGTGCCTGACTCTTTGCAACCCCATGGGCTGTAGATCACCAGGCTCTTCTGTCCATGGGATTCTCCAGGCAAGAATATTGGAGTGGGAGTAGGAAATGGCAACCCACTCCAGTATTCTTGCCTGGAGAATCCCATGGACAGAGGAGCCTGGTAGGCTGCAGTCCATGGGGTCGCAAAGAGTCGGACACGACTGAGCGACTTCACTTTCACTTTCACTTTGCACCTTGCATCCAGGGGGTGTTTAATCGATGTCTGTGGAATGATCTTCAATTTGGGGGCTTTCAGGGGTTCAAAACTGCTGAATCCTAACCCCCACGGTCTTGCCTGGTGTCACCGGCACAGATAAGGGAACTTGCTGAAGAGCAGAAAGTCAGCTAGGACACTGGATTAGGTGGGAGATAAAGCCCTCGGCACAGGGAGTAGGTGGGGCTGGGGAATGATTTGGGAAGACAGAAGCCCAGGGATGCAGATACGCATAGACGTAAGAAACAGGACTGACGGAGGACAAGAAAGTGGGTCCAGGCAGTACGGTGTTCCAGAGGGGAAAGGGAGAGAGAGTTTTAAGAGAAAAGGATGATAAACAGCAAGATGTGAAGGGAGGCCAAGGATCCAGCTCTGACAGTTGGCCCCCAAAGGACAGGGCGAGGGAGGGTCTTCCAGAACAGTGTTCTGCTCAGTGGTAGCTGTGGAAGTTAAGGAGCAAGGGCAAGAGGTATAGGCTACGACTCTTTTCTAAAGTTTGTCAACTGATATCTAACTTGACACTATACTAGTGGTGAAAAGAAAAATAATCACTCCCCATCAATTTACAGCCCTAGGCTTTTAACACCCTTTCTCCCCATGTGCCTTCCTGCCTTTGCGTCTTTGTTCTTCCTTCTCTCCCAACCAGAACAGTCTGCTTTCCAATGTCATACAGAATCTCCAAGCTCAGTTGAGGCTGCACCTCCAGGAACCCTTCTAAGTTTCCCAGGTCCCCATCACTTCCTGTCCCTGTTGGGTACCACTCTCCTGACCTACAAATGGCAGAGACTATGTGTCCTCTCTCATCACAAACTCCTGTAGACAGCGCCAAGGTCTGTTTCCATGTTTATCTCAGTAGGTACCATAATCCTTTGTCCTTGAGAGCGCCTTGAAAAACAGCAATTGATAAGACTGTTTCTTTAAAACCAGTTGTTTTTCTCCCCCCTTTGCCCAGATTCTTTGCGCTTAGTAACAGTCGTAACTACCCACACACCATCCCTATGTCAAATATTTCCCCAGCATGTTTGATTCTGTCAGCCCCTTGGGAAGAAGAGAACATGGCAGTGAATCTAAGGAGTTGGGGGTGGAGGGAGAGAAGATAAGATACTAGAGTTTCTCTCTTCTCTTCCCCAAGCACCGCCTCCCTCCAACCCCCACTCCATCCCACATGGTCAGAGGAAGCCAGGGCCTTGGGAAGAATGCTCTGGAGGCATCACTTCAAACCTTTATCCCAAGGAATTCAGGACTTATTAAGCTACCCTAGGTCATATTTTTCTCTGAAGGGCTGAAATAACTCAGCTCTAGAGTCTGAGCTAAATACCTGGAGCTGGGATTTCCCAGATGGTCCAATGGTTAGGACTCTGCACTTCCACGTCACAGGACATGGGTTCAGTCCCTGGTTGGGGGACTAAGATCCCACACGCCTTGCTGCACAGTCAGAAAAATAGAAGACCTGGACCTACATGCTCGGAACAAAACCCCTTTCCTGCCCCAAGCCCTGCCCTCCCAGGCTCAAGATGAGGTCTGACAGAACTAAGCCAGGAGGAGCCAGTGGGCCAGATGCAGCAAGTCTAACAACCAGACCTAAAAATGACCCGACACTCCATTAAGGTAACCCCACATGGTAACTCCCACTAAGGCTCCTGGACAGAGAAGCAACAGCTGGGCAGGAGACAGACAGACCTCCAGCGGCCACCACCCTCAGCCAACCACACTCCTCCAGTGAGCCTGGAAGCTGCAAGGACGGAATACAAGAATGTCAAGGCCTGGCCTCCCTCATATGTGGGGGCAGCAGTTGAAGCCCTCTCTCCCTTGGGGTCCCAGAGGCCTCCCTTCTCTCTCCCATTTCTGCCTGCCTCTGCCACCAACACTTGCTTGAGGACTGCTCTGCAAACTGACATCAATGGAAAGGAAACATCCGGACTACAGTCACAGTTGAGTCATTAATTATGGCATTAACTTTCCTTGGGAAGAAAAAGGCCAAAATGAGCCACCAATTGCTAGGGCTTCGAAACACCAAAATGAAGTGCGTATGCCTTTACGGTGAACAAAGGATCGTGCATACATGTGTCCTGGAAGTCTCAGGAGGCGTCCTCAGCAGGCAGCCCCCCTCAGCTCTCCCACAGGCTGCTGGGGGCCTGCGATTGCATTTGTGGGTGGGCCTAGCCCTATAGAGAATAGCACCAAACACCGATTTTCTCCACCTACTCACCAGCAGCTCAGGAAGGGTTCACACTGTTTGCAAAGCCTGAAAACTATTATTTTCTGTCCTCCAAAACATAGCCCCAGGAAGCTAAATCTGAGAGGGAAGGGATAAGTGCAAACAGCCACGTGGAAAACACAAAGAAAGGAGAATTCAGTGCCAGCTTGACTTAGAGCAAATAGTATCGGTGGCATTTTCACTGAATTCTTAAACAGAAGGCGGACTCCAAGTGCCACCAAAGAGAAGCAACCTGAGGACAGTTGACTGTTAAACAGGAAGGGACAAGAGGGAAACTTGGAGTCAAGTTTCCATTTTTCACACTATATAAAACCACCTCTCCGCAGCTGGCTCCATCCATCAACAAGAGAAACCCCAGCTGGGGAAGGCCTGCAACAGGCCCTGGAGAATCCCTCAAATACCCTCTCCGGGATCCCTGCAAACTGCCAGGTATCGTAACACCTGCACGGGAATAATGAATAACTGGAGATTAGACCTCCTACTTTTGACACCTGTCATGCACAGGTCGTATTTTGATCAACAGTGGGTACTTTCTGCCACTTTATCTATAGACACAATAGACAAAGAGCCTATGTGATTATTATAAAATTTCAACTTTTAGGAAACAAGTTTTTAATATTGTTTAATATCCACCAAGTGTAAGTTGATGATGCCAAGTCACCTCTCCCCTACCAACAAATCTGCCCATCCCCTGAGATCTTTTTTACCCAGTTATCTGAGCTTCTACCCAAGAACCACTTTGTGTTTACCATGGGGCTGCCCAGACTTGGCAAACAAAAATACAAGATATTTTGTTAAATGTGAATTTCAGAGAAACCATAAATAATTCCTAAATATAAGTATGTCCCATGCAATATTCACTACACGCTTCTAATAAAATTATTCACTGCTTCTCTGAGACTTAAATTCAACAGGGCAGCCTGTATTGTATCTGGCAACTCTAGTTTGACATTCTAGAGAAAGCCTGACAACAGCTGGAAGCAAACTTTGGGATCCCCCAGCTGTCGCCTCATTCCACACAGAGGATTAGCTGAAGCGGTGCGCTGGCCTTGCACTCTGGGCAACAAGGACAGGCAGAGGGAGGCAGGAATAGTCTCCACCACACAGAAGTCAAGACCACTCTCCACTACTTACAGGGCTTACTGAAGATATCAATATAGAAAAAATGTGAACTTAAACACACAAGCCAGACACAAAGCAAGAGCTTTATACTTCTACTTAGGTGAGGTACAGAGATCCATAGAGACAGGAAATAGAATGGTGGTTGCCAGGGGAGGAGGGGAAGGAAGATAATGACAAATTACTGTTTAATGGGTACAGAGTTTCAGTTTGATGAGAAAGTTCTGGAGATGGATGGTGGTAGTGGTTGGGTGACTTATGTGTACTTACTGCTCCTGAACTGTACAGTTAAATGGCTAAAGAACTAAATTTTATGCTATGTATATTTTACAACTTTTTTCTTTTAAATTAGCCAATTTTCTTCTCATTTCCACATTAGCTAGTAGCTTTTCCCTCCCTTAAGCCTAATTTATCTCTAACTTCACGGAGTAGGTATCGCTGCTAAGACTCTCACAGTGTATGAGGAAATCACATCAGCAAGACAGGGGTGAAAATCAAGATTGGCGAGGGCAGGGGTGTGAGTCCCTATATGCAGCTGGCCCCATCCATCAGGGCCTCCCAAGGCCCTGCAGAGGCATCTCACCCCCCACTGCACCTGCCTTGCTCCCGCGTTCTCAGGCCCCGTCATCATCCTCCACTCAGCCTTCAGTAGGCTCTAGAAACCTCCCAGGAACAGAACTCAAGAGAGTCAAGAAAGGTCATCACGGCATCAGGGAGGCCACTGGGTCTGTGGAAGCAGAGCCCTAAGCCCCACACCACCTCTGTAGTTGGCACACTTCTCTTCTCTGAAACAGTAACCAGGTCTTAGGGCTCTGAACTTGCCTTCAGGAAAGTGAAAAAGCCAAACAATAGCTGAAAGACAATGAAGGGAGAAAAACCAAGTTTGATTCCTCTGGGACCAAGAAAGGGTTCTTTCCCATTTGCTCACACAGTGATGTCACACACACATCCCTCCTACCACCCGACTCCGAAGGCTCCAGGCCAGACACGTTCTGGTATAAAGTTACAGGTCACTTGCCTTGCAAGGGCCAGACAAAACAAGCTTTGGGGACTTCAGAAATGGCTCTGACATATACAGTTAAAAAAACAAAACCCAAGCAGAGTCAAGGGCTAGAAAATATTTTCAAAGGCCACAAACCTGGGCAAGGGTCCACACGTTGTCTGGAGACAGCAGGCAGGCTCCCTCACTCAGTCCTGGTCAGTCCCTGGGTCGGTCCTCAGGGCTGTGTAGACTCTCCCTCCCAAGAACCCGTATTCTTTTTTTTTTTTTTTGCTGGAGGGGTGGGTTTAGGAGGGGGGGTTGCTCACCATAAGTCCTTTAGGAATCCAGATTCTTCTCAGCTCTTACTTGCCCAATCTGACCCTGACCTGGCCAGACAGCTAAGCAGCCACAATGACACCTCATTCCCCACACCAGACTCAGCAGGGCAGACAGAGGGTCAGGGGGTGGGTCTGTAGCAGGGGTTCTCTTACCCCTCTGAGCCACAGAATCACAATGGAGATTCCCATGCCACCCCCACCCCATCCCCAGATTCCTCTCTCCATCTAGTGCAGGGTCCAGGGTCCAAGCAATTACAAAGGAAGGGGATCCTCAGACCACACACAAAACAGAGGCCAGATTTAAGCTTTAAAAAAATAAATGGTAGAGCAATTCAACGATACATAAGAATGCTCACAATATAATGTTTGGTGGGGAAAAGCTGAATAGCCAACTTCATATCCCAGGAGTCCAAGTTGAATATTTATATACATACTGAACTTGTTTCCAAGTTAACTAGTGGAGGTGATGGAATTCCAGCTGAGCTATTTCAAATCCTAAAAGATGATCCTGTGAAAGTGCTGCACTCAATACGCCAGCAAATTTGGAAAACTCAGCAGTGGCCACAGGAGTGGAAAAGGTCAGTTTTCGTTTCAATCCCAAAGAAAGGCAATGACAAAGAATGTTCAACAACACAATTACACTACTACACAATTACACTCATCTCACACACTAGCAAAGTAACGCTCAAAATTCTCCAAGTGAGGCTTCAACAGTATGTGAATCGTGAACTTTCAGATGTTCAAGATGGGTTTAGAAAAGGCAGAGGAACCAGAGATCAAACTGCCAACATGCGTCAGATCACAGAAAAAGTAACAAAGTTCCAGAAAAACATCTACTTCTCCTTCATTGACTATGCTAAAGCCTCTGACTGTGTGGATCAAAGCAAACTGTGAAAAATTCTTAAAGAGATGGGAATATCAGACCCCCTTACCTGCCTAAGAAATCTGTATGCAGATCAGGAAGCAACAGTTAGAACTGGACATGGAACAACAGACTGGTTCCAAATAGGAAAAGGAGTACGTCAAGGCTGTATATTGTCACCCTGTTTATTTCACTTATATGCAGAGTACATCATGAGAAACGCTGGGCTGGAGGAAGCACAAGCTGGAATCAAGATTTCTGGGAGGAATATCAATAACCTCAGATACACAGATGACACCACCCTTATGGCAGAAAGCGAAGAGGAACTAAACAGCCTCTTGATAAAGGAGAAAGAGGAGAATGAAAAAGTTGGCTTAAGGCTCAACATTCAAAAAACGAAGATCATGGCATCCAGTTCCATAACTTCATGGCAAATAGATGGGGAAACAATGGAAGAAGTGACAGACTTTATTTTGGGGAGCTCCAAAATCACTGTAGATGGTGACTGCAGCCATGAAATTAAAAGACGCTTACTCCTTGGAAGAAAAGTTAGACAAACCCAGACAGCATATTAAAAAGCAGAGACATTACTTTACTGACAAAGGTCTGTATAGTCAAAGTTATGGTTTTTCCAGTAGACATGTATGGATGTGAGAGTTGGAGCATAAAGGAGACTGAGCGCCGAAGAACTGATGCTTTTGAACTGTGGTGTTGGAGAAGACTCTTGAGAGTCCCTTGAACTGCTAAGAGTCAAACCAGTCAATCCTAAAAGAAATCAATCCTGTATATTCATTGGAAGGAATGATGCTGAAGCTCCAATACTTTGGCCATCTGATATGAAGAGCTGACTCATTAGAAAAGACCCTGATGCTGGGAAAGATAGAAGGCGGGAGGAGAAGGGGACGACAGAGGATGAGATGTCCAAAATCACTGTAGATGGTGACTGCAGCCATGAAATTAAAAGACGCTTACTCCTTGGAAGAAAAGTTAGACAAACCCAGACAGCATATTAAAAAGCAGAGACATTACTTTACTGACAAAGGTCTGTATAGTCAAAGTTATGGTTTTTCCAGTAGACATGTATGGATGTGAGAGTTGGAGCATAAAGGAGACTGAGCGCCGAAGAACTGATGCTTTTGAACTGTGGTGTTGGAGAAGACTCTTGAGAGTCCCTTGGACTGCTAAGAGTCAAACCAGTCAATCCTAAAAGAAATCAATCCTGTATATTCATTGGAAGGAATGATGCTGAAGCTCCAATACTTTGGCCATCTGATATGAAGAGCTGACTCATTAGAAAAGACCCTGATGCTGGGAAAGATAGAAGGCGGGAGGAGAAGGGGACGACAGAGGATGAGATGGTTGGATGGCATCAGCAACTCAATGGACATGAGTTTGAGCAAGCTCTGGGAGATGGTGAAGGACAGGGAAGCCTGGCATGCTGCAGTTCATGGGGCTGCAGAGAGTCGGACATGACTGAGCAACTGAACACACAGCCACTGTATATATATACAGCCAATATGTATCAATCAATACATATTGAACTTGTTTCCAAGTTAACTAAGAAATAAGACTTCCTTCTATAAACATGGTGATTTTCAGACACCATCAGCTTCTGAATCTGCCTGTTCACTCAGCCATGCTCATGATATTCCAGTGCACCAGACTGATGCCAGCTTCTGGTCCCCTCACCATCTGAAAACAGGATCTGCTATCAAAGGGAAGAGAGTGATTAGTGGGGAGAAGCGGGTTCCAAACCAGGTCTTTTCTGATTCAGAGCTGAAGGGTGAGGACTCCAAAGATACGCTGAGAGATCAGCTGGGAAACTGGCTTGCCAGAGCAGAGATTTTGCAGGAGATGGAAGAAAACAACATTAGAAAAGTGAGTTGGGGTCCAGCTATATATGCAACCGGGGCCACTTGAGCAGCACTGGAGAGACAACACACAATGAACTGTGTGCCAGAACTTGACGACAAGGAATGCAAACTCTTCTACAACCAGGACAGGGAAGAATAGCAAGAAGGAAGGGGGGTGGGGTAGGGGACAGTGGAGAGTAAATCAGGAAATGTAGACCGACAATCATCCAACTACCCACCTTTGACTATGAATATTAAGTCTGGAAGCCCAGCCACCTTCCAACTTTCTCTTGTCTTTACTATGCCTAGCTGTGGCAGAGGTTCTCTTTGCTTTTGAGGAGAACTTGGCACTCCAGGGCCAGTGGCTCAAAACACTGGAGAGGTCCTGATAGCAGCAACTGTGACTTCTCAACCCCCTTCCTTGTGCCAGCTCACCTGCCTTTCAAGCATCCACCTCAGCCCCAAGGCTCCAGTAGCAGACAGAGGAGTGAAAGGGAAGATGCCAGCATCAGGAACAACTCTGGCATGGAGCATCCTTCAGAAATAAAGGATTCCTGTTATGCACAAGTCTTTCACAGACCCCCTTCGTGAGAAACTACAATACCAGGCACCACCACTTATCACCCACCAGCCATGTGAGCCTCCTCCTTTAAGAGCTGGTCTATCTCTAAGGCTTCTCTTGGGAAATTAAGCCACTTTACTTCAGGCTTTGAAAACTAATGCTCGGTGACAAGTTATTTTTCCTACTGTCAAAGAATAATACCCAGAATTCAGTATTCTATATTAAAATCAGCTCTTTTTGCTATACATCAAAAGCCCATTCCCTCCTACAAATGGCAAAGCTGAGATACCACACCAAGGGATGTAAAAAGCAGCAGCCAGTTGCCCTGCAAAATCACGCCAATAATACCCTCTCTTGCCCTGAAGAAAGAAGCCCCCAATGCAAATAAAGAAGAAACTGGAAGAGAATGCACCATCTTAGTCATCTGTTAGTAGGATAAGCTGCATTTTAACATTTTAAACTAGGTCAGAACTTGGGCTCTGATATTGGGCTTTCTTTTATTTACTATTTTTATTTTTTGGCTGTGCTGGGTCTTTGTTGTTGCACACAGGCTTTCTCTAGTTGTGGCGAGCAAGGGCTAACTAGTCTCTACTTGCGGTGAACGGGCTTCTCATTACAGTGGCTTCTCTTGCAGAGCGTGGGCCCTAGAGTGCAGGCTTCAGTAGCTGTGGGGCATGGGCTCAGGGACCTCGTGGCATGTGGAATCTTCCGGGATTAGGGATCAAACCCATGTCTCCTGCATTGGCAGGCAGATGGGCTTTTAAAGTACTTTCTTACTTTATATTTGGAGTAACAGATTGGTGAGCCTAGAGACCCTTTCCTAAATTATGATGCCTAATAACCAAAGTGTATTTCTAATTTTTTGGATCTCAATTACAGAGCCTGCTGTGCTTAAAAAAAATTTAAAAATTCTTTGGTTAAAACTATTAGCTGCACCATAAGATTAAAACATAAATGTCTTCTCCTCCAATGGATTTCAAGTGTTTCAGCCTTTAATCAGAAGCGGTCAACCTCTCAGCTCTTTTAACAAAGAATTCCTCATGGGTTTTAGACAAGAAACACGTGACTGTGAGGGCACTAGAGGGAAGAGCAGACACACAACAGAATCAAGCAAATGAGGAGGAGAGGCTCCTTCCAGCCTACCCACTTCGAGTCTCATTCTTCCCTCCCTGGATGGCTCCAATACGATCATGCATTCTCATAACTACATTTGCAAATGACTGACTCAATTCAATAACTGCTACCTAATTATATCTAGACTTGGGATGTACTTGTTTGAGGGAAGCTATATGGAATTAGGGCCTTAACAACCGGGAACTCTGTTGTTCTTCACTGCTGTGAGCCTGTAGTCTTCAGCACTGGTGTCTCCCCAGGCCTCCCCAGGGCAATTCTGGACCCAAAGGCTCCAATGGAATCTAATGTAAGGTGAACACATAGGCTCAGTGGGGCCAAGCAGAGACAGGCTTCCAAGTTCAACTCCTAATCCATGGCCTTGGGGGTGAGCTGAAAGTACAGATCCCTAGGCCCCTCTGGAGGACTCTCCACCAGTACCCTGGGCGGGGGCAGCCGCAGGTGACCGTGCAGCCTTAGCAGTTCGGCCCTGGCTCACTGCAATAAGCAGTAGCAGTCCTAGATGAGTGCCAGCAGCCCTTCACAATAGCACATTAGCCAAGTATGAAGCTGGAAACCAGCTTACTGCAGATCGATACAGCTCGTACAAAACCAGAAAATCACTGGAGTGAGGAGTGGTAGGAAGTCAGGTCCCCTAATACCCTCAGGGGATTTGGAACTTGAGAGGGGTTAATTTTATCAAAGGAGCACTTCCAAGGATGACTGAGCCTTTGAAGAAAGGGTTCAGGGTCCTGTGCCCTTCCAGTCATTTGTCTTGCCAACTTGGTCACAGGCTTTTTCCATGTATTTCCCTGGCCATCTTGCTTGAAACCACCTCTCCCCACTTTAAACTCCTAATGTACATCACTAATGCAACTTCCCAAATTGCATCCCACTCCACTAGTGAATGGTCCATAACCTTAAAAGAAAACAAAGGGTTTCTTGGACAATAAAGTCTGATAAACCAAAGATTATGCAGATGTGTATTCATTATGGAGACTATGATTCTGAGGTTTTTAATAAATTGTTCAATTTTATTTGACCTATTCTAAATGCAACTGACCTATGAACCTGTTTTCAAGGAAAACCTATCACTAACTTGCAGAAGTGAAGATCTACAGAAGATGTGGGGAAATGCTGAGTTATCCCATTCACTCAACAACTCATTATGTCACATCTTATATTATGCTATTTAAGTGACTTGAATAGTTATTTAATCTTTTGTTATTTAGTTCTGAATGCATTTGGATATTTAAAAAGTAGAATATTCATTTAATCTAAGATCACATCTTACATGCCTTTGAGTTTCCAGCAGACCCAAGTCTACCTGCTATAGAGATACACTCAAATTCTTTAAAGTGTCAGCTCTGACATTATAAAACACGTGTCTTACAATATATGATTTTTAAAACCTCAGATCATCAAGTTTCTATATACATATGGGCTTCCCTGGTGGCTCAGTCAGTAAAGACTCCACCTGCAATGCAAGAGACCCAGGTTGGATCCCTAGGTTGGGAAGATACCCTCAAGGAGGAAACAGCAACCCACTCCAGTATTCTTACCTAGGAAACATCATGAACAGAGGAGCCTAGAGGGCTACAGCCCGTGGAGTCACAAGCATCGGCTGTGACTACACCACCACATTACCACACACACACATACATATAGAGGGGGCTTCCCAGGTGGCTCAGTGGTAAACAATCTGCCTGCTGATGCAAGAGACGCTGGCTCAATCCCTGGGTCAGGAAGATCCGCTGGAGGAGGAAATGGCAACCCACTCCAGTATTCTTACCTGGGAAATCTCATAGACAGAGGAGCCTGGCTGGCTGCAGTCCATGGGGTCGCAGTCGGACACGACTGAGCACACCTACACGCGTACACGTATGTATGTATGTATGTATGTATACCAAAGCCCAGGGATGTAAAATGGACTGTCCAATATCATAAAAAGTTAATCAAAGAACCATGAGAAGAACCGAGGTCTTCCAAGTCCTTAGTGTTCCTTCTGTAATTTAAGGAAGCCTTATCCTTTCAGGTTCCCGTTGGTTTTCCAGTAGCTGAAAGAATGAATTTCAGTGATTTGAATACCCTAGGGAGCATGACACAATCTTACCAAGTAAAGAACAAAAACGAAAAAAGATTCAAGTAATACCAGAGGTGCAGGGGACTTCCCTGGTGGTCTAGTGGTTAAGAATCTGCCTTTCAATGCAGCAAGTGTGGGTTTGATCCCTGGTCAAGGAACTAAGATCCCACATGCCACAAGGTACAGCCAAAACATTGAAAAAAAAAAAAAAGAAAAAGTATATGCGTCTTGTGCACACATGTACATGTGTGAATCTACTTTCTAAAGGTGTCCAGCGATAAAACCATGATACCTCTTATTCCTCCACTAGTCTCAAAATGACATGGATTCAATCCTAGCAGATCTATATCAGAACCACTTGGGAAGAAAGTGAGGGAGGGGTGTCATCTGCTAATACAGAAGCCAGAACTCCAAAAGTGCAAGTCTCAGCATTTTCACAAAGCCCACAGGTGACATAAAAAAAAAAAAAAGAAAAAGTATATGCGTCTTGTGCACACATGTACATGTGTGAATCTACTTTCTAAAGGTGTCCAGCGATAAAACCATGATACCTCTTATTCCTCCACTAGTCTCAAAATGACATGGATTCAATCCTAGCAGATCTATATCAGAACCACTTGGGAAGAAAGTGAGGGAGGGGTGTCATCTGCTAATACAGAAGCCAGAACTCCAAAAGTGCAAGTCTCAGCATTTTCACAAAGCCCACAGGTGACACCAGCCCACAGACACAGATGTGAACTACAGCCCTGGAGGTCTGGAGCCAACTGTCTCATTTGCAAGGGACTGCCCAATGGACATTTCAAGATTTCGCTCTACTCCTAAAGGTCAATTTCCTCCGACAAAGACTCTCCGACCCCCTCTTCCCCAAGCCTGCCATTCTCTTTCCTGTTCTAGAACCCCTCAGTGCTTGACCTGTACAGCTGACACTGAGCATTCTCCTGTAACTCCAGGGCTATGAGACACAGTAACTGTGGCTGTTAAAGCATACATTGCGGGACCTCCCTGGTGGTCCTGTGGTTAAGAATCTGTTTTCCAAGGCAGGCGGACTTGGGTTCGACCCTTGGCTGGGGAATTAAGATCTCACATGCCACAGAGCAACTAAGCCTGCACCCCATAACCAGAGAGAGCCTGTGCAGTCAAAAATATAAATGAATAAATGCAATTTCTCCCACATTTAAAAACAAAATAAAGCATACACCGTGCTTCTTTATATTAAGACTTTTTAGTTCCTCACAGGGGCCCAGACGTTCTCAGTCCATGCACAGACACTGCAGATGTCAGGCAATGCTGCACGAGCACCGCGCTCTGCTTCTCCCCTTTCCAAGCCACTCCATAATGCGTATTAGAAACCACAACAGGGAAAACGATCTTATTACAAAGCGATCTTATCACTTTGCTTCCTACTTTCCAGTAGGTCATCCAAAAGGATGGTGTCTTAACCAGTAATAGGTAGCAAATCACCTCAAAACAGCTCACAATTGTGACTCGCAGGGTTGAGTCAGGACACCAGGGTTAAGAACTGTTGACTAAACTAGTCACTAATATCCTTATGCTGGTGTTGGAAATGAAGACAAAGAGAAGAGGACTAAGCAATGCTGGTTCTCTAGAAAGTAGAAATATCAATTTGTTCAAAATCTACTTTATTGCATTTAAGGGGATAAATTACTGACTATGGGAATAGTCCTCACAAAGCTGGTAAATCATAAAAGCTCCAAGACAATGGCCTTATAAAAATCTGAAGACTACTAATTAGGGAATTCCCTAGCAGTCCAGTGGTTAGGACTTGTTTCACTGCTGGGGCCCAGCTTCCATCCCTGGTCAGGGAACTAAGCTCCTACAAGCCATGCAGCATGGCCCCCCCAAAAAATGAATAAATAAAATTTTAAAATAAAAATAAAGACTACTATTACTATTTCCTTTGTGGAACTTATCCCTTACCTTAGAGACAAGAACCCCAACATCAAAACTTCCCTGGTGGTCCAATGGAAGACTCTGCTTCCAATGCAGGGGGTGCAGGTTCAGTCTCTGGTTGGGGAACCATGATCCATATGCCGTGTGGCATGGTCAAAAAATAAAATAAAGTTATAATAATAAATAAAAAGCACAGCATCCACAGAGCCAAGACCATCTGAAGACTCAGTCTGCATGCGGTTTGTCACCTCTGTTGGACAGCACAAAGGTAACCAACGACCTCATGTTGGTAAAGACAAAGTCCATTTCTCAGAACCCCTCATCCTATCTTCTCATCAGCACCTAGAAGTCCTACCCTCACCCAGCTCCTCGACACCACCCATCCCCTCAGTTTTCCTCCTCCTCCTCTGGCCATACCACCCTAGTCTCCTTTGCAGGTTCACCCTGCTCTACTACACTGTGAACTGGGAAGGGTGCTCCCAGGCTCCTATCAGTAGGTACTCAAAGGTTTGCTGACTCAGTGGTGAACTCTGTTTACAATGATGGATAAACTGCTGGAAACCAGACTCCCATGCTACAGGCACCCTACAGAACGATCCCCAGCCTCTCCAACCAGCAAGGCAAACAGGAAAAACCAGGGTTTGCATTCACACCCTACTCTCTCCTCCTCCCAACGCTCCTTTTTCATTTCAGATTTAAGAACATGCATTTTCTGCATTTCTTTTTCTTGGGGATGGTCTTGATTCCTGTCTCCTGTACAATGTCACGAACCTCCGTCCATAGTTCATCAGGCACTCTATCAGATCTAGTCCCTTAACACTATATCACTTCCACTGTATAGTCATAAGGGATTTGCTTTAGGTCTTGAGAGTCCCTTGGACTGCAAGGAGATCCAACCGGCCCATTCTGAAGGAGATCAGCCCTGGGATTTCTTTGGAAGGAATGATGCTAAAGCTGAAACTCCAGTACTTTGGCCACCTCATGCGAAGAGTTGACTCATTGGAAAAGCCTCTGATGCTGGGAGGGATTGAGGGCAGGAGAAGAAGGGGACGACCGAGGATGAGGTGGCTAGATGGCATCACTGACTCGATGGACGTGAGTCTGAGTGAGCTCCGGGAGTTGGTGATGGCCAGGGAGGCCTGGCGTGTTGCGATTCATGGGGTTGCAAAGAGTCGGACACAACTGAGTGACTAAACTGAACTGAAGAGTAGGAAATGTATGCTCTTTTCTTCCTCACCCCTCTCACACAAAAGATACTGGTGTATAGAGAATTTTCATGGTTTTCTGCCTTCCTTCCCTTCCTTCACATTTCTCCCCTTCCTCTCTTTCCCTTCCTTGTCTTCCCTTTCTTCCCTCCTCTCCTTTTCTTCCCTTCCCTTTCTCCCTTTTCCAGCATCAAAGCATTCCTTTTTATGTATGTACAACAATTTATTTAACTAGTTGTCTGTTAACAGCACATTGACTACTATCTGTTGTCTTTTGCTCTTACAATGAGTAATTTCGTGTGTACCTCATTTGTTCTTTGTGGCAGAATGAATATCTGTAGGTTATTATATTTTTAATTATATTAGATATTGCCAAATTTCCTGTTATGGAATATATGAAAATAATCTGTATTTGGTCTTCTCAACAAAGTATTTTTATCAAATTTTTTATTGGTCTTATGAATGATTTAAAAATACATCGTATGATTTTTTTTTAATTGAGGTGAAATACACTTAAACAATTAACGATTTTAAAGTGGGTGGTTCAGTAGTTTTTAGCACATAAAAACATAATAGTGTTGTACAACCACCTCTTTCTGGTATCAAAACTTTTTTGTTATCATCCCAGAAGAATACTTATCATTAACTAGTCACTCCACATTAGCCTCTTCCCTGCAGTCCTTGGCTACCTCTAATCTGCTTTCTGCTCCTATGTTCTAGTCATTTTATGTAAAAGGAGATTGTACAATATGTGACCTTTTGTATCTTATCTCTTTAATTTAGCATATCTTTGAGATTTCTCTGAGTAGTAGCATATATTGATAAAATTCATTTCATTGTATGTATATATTATAATTTGTTTATCCATTCATCCATTGATGGACACTTGGAGTTTCACTTTTTGGTTGTTGTGAATATTGCTACTATGAATATTTATGGTCAGGTATCTATTTGAGTACTTATTTTTTAATTCTTTGGTGTAAATACCTAGTAGTGAAATTGCTGGATCATATGGTAATTCTATTTTAAGTTTTTGAGGAACTGCCAAACTGTTTTCACAGCAGCTTCACCATTTTAGATTCCAGAAATATATGAAGACTCATTTCTCCACATCCTCTAAAACACTTTTACTTTCTAGTTTTAAAATTTTAATGTCCTATGGGGTATGAAGTGGTATTTTTTTTTAATGGTTTTGATTTGCATTGTCTTTATTACCAGTGACTTGGGCGACTTTTTGTGTTTTTGGCAATTTGTATGTCTTTTTTGAAGAAATGTGTATTTGAGTCCAGTGCTTATTTTGAAATTAGATAGGTTTTATTTTTGCTGTGAGTTATTGTATTAGATTTCTTTGTATATTCTTGATATTAAATCTTTTATCAGATACATAACATGAAACTGTTTATAACTTGCAACTACTCCCACACCGTGGGTTGTCTTTTCCCTTTATTAAAGATGTCCTTTGATGGACAAAAGTTTTAAATCTTTGTGAAGTCCAACTCTTTTTTTCATTTCTTTTGCTCATGCTTGTGGTATCAAATCTTTGAATCCATTGCCAATTCTAAGAGCATGAAGATTTACCTCCATATTTTCTTCTAATAGTTTTATAGTTTTAGAACTTATATGTAGGTCATTGATCCATGGTTAAGTTTTGTATTTGGATGATTTTAATTTGTATTTCTCTTACGTGTGTGAATTGAGAGCCATTTTTATTTATTTCTTTTTTTTTTTTTCAGTTTTCTATTCATATCCCTTGCTACTTTTCCTTTTAGCTATCTTCATAGTTCCTGAAAAGGCATTTAAAACAGATTTTAAGACATTTTAGTATATCAGACTGAGATACATATTTCCTTAACATGTTTAAAAGAGAAAGCTCATTGTCTCTCATGTTAATGCAGTATAATGAAAATCTAAAATAGATTCAAGTACCTGTGAACCTGTAGTAAGCAGATACTAACTAGCACATATGAAAGAAGACAGCTGCAAGATACAACTATACAATATACCAGTTTTCATCTATGAGATTGAAAAAATTATAAGTTATAATCTGTGTTCTTTAGGCTGTGAGGAAACAGACACTCTTACATTATTTGTTGAAATAAAAGTGGATACATATCTCATAGATATCAATTTTACATTATCTACCAAAATTCCCTCATAGCTCAGTTGGTAAAGAATCCGCCTGCAATGCAGGAGACCCTGGTTCAATTCCTGGTTCAAGAAGATCTGCTGAAGAAGGCATAGGCTACCCACTCCAGTATTCTTGGGCTTCCCTTGTGCCTCAGCTGGTAAAGAATCCACTTGCCATGCGGGATACCTGGGTTGAATCCCTGGGTTGGTAAGATCCCCTGGAGAAGGGAAAGGCTACCCACTCCAGTATTCTGGCCTATACAGTTCATGGGGTTGCAAAGAGTCGGACACGACTGAGCAACTTTCACCAAAACTCCATATGTTCTTATCTTTTGACCTAGCCATACTGTTTCTGGAATTTTGCCATATAGATATATTTCCATTTTACAAAAATAAATGCACAAGGTTATTCAGTAGCATATTATTTGTAATAGTGAAATATTGGAAACAACCTCAATGCCAATGTATAGGACAGCGATTGAATAAACTATGGCAAAACTTATTCAGTAGAGCTTTCTGGCATGGCAAAAAATTATGAGGAAAAACTGTGTGGGG
Organism: Cephalophus harveyi; assembly: GCA_006410635.1. Lineage (NCBI taxonomy): Eukaryota > Metazoa > Chordata > Mammalia > Artiodactyla > Bovidae > Cephalophus > Cephalophus harveyi. The sequence goes on along the minus strand of SJYT01014844.1, from coordinate 214,134 downwards.
TAATGCAGGGAGATTTTCAGGATACATTTATTTTTTTAAGTGCAAAAGAGTGTCTAAAAGTATTCAACATTTTTAGAGGAAAGAAGGGAAATAGTAGAATATACACATGTATCTGGTCACTTGACCATAAAGAAACAAAGGGAAGATAAGACACAGAATAATAATTGCCTGCCTGTAGGATATAGTGAAGTTGCTCAGTTGTGTCCAACTGTTTGTGACCCCATGGACTGTAGCCTACCAGGCTCCTCCATTCATGGGATTTTCCAGGCAAGAATTACTGGAGTGGGTTGCCATTTCCTTCTCCAGGAGATCTTCCCTACCCAGGAATTGAACCTAGGTCTCCTGCATTGTAGGCTGATGCTTTACTGTCTGAGCCACCAGGGAAGTTCCCTGTAGGTTATGTGTGTATGTAAATGGAGTGGAAAACTTACAGGGAATTGGAGTGGAGGGATGATACTTACTGGAATATACTTTTTGAACAGTGTTGACTTTGGAAGTTACCTTAATATTTCATATACTCAGAAAAAAGGAAAAATCAGTGAAGATGGATGGAAAATCCAAGACTTGGATGCACTCAGAATAGGTGAATCATGCATAAATAACACATGCTAAAGAGTATAAAAAGTACAAACTAAAATTTGAACTCAGTGCTTATACTCCAACACAAGTGGGGGAAAGTGAAAAACATAATATTTACCTCCTCAGATTGTCTCCTTACGAGATATGTATTATGAATAAAATGGTACTTTACTTGTAAAAACTTAATAGATACCACCTTAAACAAATGATAAAAGCAAACAGTGCAAACAGTTATTTAACCAGTTGATAGCATATGCTTCATGGTAGGCACTTATAAGAACTCAGCCTCATTTTTTGTATTATTCTAGCCTATAGTACAGAGTCTGAAACTACTCATGAGAAAACAGTGGGCAAGCTCAAGTTGAGGTGTGTTTTTCATAATAACTATCCTGTACTCTGTAAGAGTGTCCCTGTCATGAAATAGAAATGACTAAGAAAACTGGTCCAGAACTTAATGCAATACACAATCTTAGATTTTTCTTTTGACGTAAACAACATTATTGAGACAAATCCTAAATTCTAAAATCAATTCTGTGAATTAGAACATATATATTATATTGTTAATTTCAGCATTCTGATCATTATTCTGTAGTTGTATTAGATTTTTGTTTGCTTTGGGGAAATATATTCAGGAGTATTGATGAATAAAGGGATATATGAAGAGGGAAAGGATAAAAAAGGTAAAATGTTTACATCTGAGAATTTGGTGATGGATATTCAGAATCCTGTATACTTTTCTTACAACTTTTTTGTAAATTCTGGAAAGTGAAAAATGGAAGGATGAAAAATCCTTTTAATCCCAAAGCCAACATCATGCTCAAGGGAATATAGTAGAATAATTTTCACTGTAGTCAAGCAAGACAGAGATGCCCTTTTTCACAACTGCCAGTTAGTATTATCCATATAAGCCAGCATTTTTGTGGTGAAGCCAGTAAAGTGAAGTATGTATGATCACTATTTGAGAGTAATATTGAAAGTTGAGAAATTTCAAGAGGAACAGTTTGCAAAACTAGTAAAAACAATATAATAATTCTGAAAGAGATCAAAATGGCAGAGTATGAGGATGCTGAGCTCCCTTCTCCCTGATGGACATCTCAGAAATATAGTACATGTGTGGCTGCTGTTACTGAAACAAACTGTACACTGATGGAACAGCCTTTCTGCGACCAACACTGCAAAGAAAGATTCACACAGAGTTGAGTAGGAAGAGAGCAGAAATGATCAGTTCTGGACTTGCACCCCTAGCAAGGAGAGCATATCACAAGCTCGAGGATCCTTCCTAGGGTGTGAGACATTTGAGCTACATATTTGGCAACAGATTTGGGGTCCATTACCAGGAAGATGAGTCCCCTTAGCTGGTTTGAAATCCAGTAAGACTTACCATATGGCTATACAAAACCAAAGTTCCACTTGTGATGGTTGCATAAAAACACTTGTTTCCTCTCAGGAACAACGTGGAGGAAGCAGATTTAAAATGATCTGAGACTGATTTCCTGCAACTGTCCCATTGCATACTCTAGCTTGCACTGGGTACTTGCTCCGGCCCCCCTCCCTCTCACACCATACTCTACTAGGATGAAGGCTGCCATTGGCAAGTAGGGTGAGGACTTGGAGATTTGGAGCTAGCTCAGTCTTATGGTGGAACAGAGCAAGGGCAGTCCAAGACTGGATGGCTTCACAGTTGAATTCTACCAAACATACTAAGAATATCTACTACCTGTCCTTCTCAAACTTTTCCAAAAAGTTGAAGAGGAGGAAACATTCCTAAGTTCATTCTGTAAGGCCACTAATGCACAAAGACTGGCCCCACCCCAAATACAAGCCAATATCCGTGATGACTATAGCTACAGAAATCTCAAGAAAATATTAGAAAACCAAATTCAGCGATCATTAAAAGGATCATACACCAAGATCAGAAATCACCAATCAGAAGGATCATACACCAAGATCAGAAATCACCAATCAGAAGGATCATACACCAAGATCAGAATTCAGCAATCAGAAGGATCATACACCATGATTAAATTGGTTTTATACAGGGATGCAGGGATGGTTCAGCATTCATAAATCACTACACCACATTCATAAAAAAAATACAATTACACAATCATTTCAGTAGACAGAATTCAGCATTCATTCATTCATGATAAAAACTCTTATCAAACGTGAAAGTCGTTTAGTCATGTCTGACTCTGCGCCCCCATGGACTATGGAATTCTCTAGGTCAGAATACTGGAGTGGGTAGCCTTTTCCTTCTTCAGGGGATCTTCCCAACCCAGGGATTGAAGCCAGGTGTGAATTCTTTACCAACTGAGTTATCAGGGAAACATCAAACTTGGTATGGAGGATATATGGCAGTATAATAAGGTGTAAGTATCACAGATACACAGCTCTTCAGTTCAGTTCAGTTCAGTCGCTCAGTCGTGTCCGACTCTTTGTGACGCCATGAATTGCAGCACGCCAGGCCTCCCTGTTCATTACCATCTCTCGGAGTTCACTCAGACTCAGTCCATCAAGTCCGTGATGCCATCCAGCCATCTCATCCTCGGTCATCCCCTTGTCCTCCTGCCCCCAATCCCTCCCAGCATCAGAGTCTTTTCCAATGAGTCAACTCTTCTCATGAGGTGGCCAAAGTACTGGAGTTTCAGCTTTAGCATCATTCCTTCCAAAGAAATCCCAGGGTTGATCTTCAGAATGGACTGGTTGGATCTCCTTGCAGTCCAAGGGACTCTCAAGAGTCTTGTCCAGCACCACAGTTCAAAAGCATCAATTCTTCGGCGCTCAGTTTTCTTGAAAAAGTTGCCGAGATGCTTGAAGAAGAGGTAGTTAGTACCGGTGAGAGGTCTGGTGAATATGGCTGATGAAGCGAAACTTTGTAGCCCAGTTTATTCAGCTTTTGAAATGTTGATTGTGTGACCTGTGGTCAAGCATTATCATGGAGAAGAACTGGGCTCTTTCTGTTGACCAGTGCTGGCTTCAGGCATTCCAGGTTTTGGTGCATCTCATCAATTTTGTGTACATGAGTAAAAAAGTCTTATATTTGTGTTTCCAAAATTTTTATTTCTGAACTTTAGGTATTAAAATAAATCATTATAAGTAGAGTCTTCATTTTTTCTCAAGTAGACTTTATTTTTTATAGAAGGTTGAGGTTTACAAAAAAATTCAGCAAAAATTACATAGTTCCCATATACCCTCTTTTCCCCTCAGTTTCACCTGTTAATATCTTATGCATTTGTTAAAATTGATGAAAAAGTATTGATACATTATTAACTAAAGTCCTTAGATGACATTAGGGTTTGTCCACTGAAAAAAATACACAACCTAAAAGTTGAGAATTATGTTTTATGTTGTGGACTTGCTGAGGACCTAACCCTAAAACAGCCTATGAGATAGCTCAAAGGGACTACTCCAAAGAGGTAAGGGAGGAACCAGGATATATAGGAGTTTTTGCACCAAAAACCAAATATTAGTATTTTATTTTGTGTTGTTTTTTAATTGGAGGATAATTGCTTTACAGTATCGTGTTGGTTTCTGCTGTATAAAAACTCATATCAGCCATAATTATATATAACCCCTCCATCTGGACCTCCCTCCCACCCAATGCATCCCACCCATCTAGGTCATAACAGAACCCTGGCTGGCATCCATGTGTTATGTAAGAGCTTCCCACTAGATATTTGTCTTAAATACAGTAGTGTGTATATGTCAGGGCAACTCTGTCAGTTCGTCCCACCCCCTGCTTCTATCACAAATTCATTCTCTACATCTGTGTTTCTTTTCCTGCTCTGCAAATAGGTTCATCGGTACTGTTTTATCCTGATTCCATATATGTTCATTAATATACAGTATTTTTCTCTTTCTGACTTAATTCACTCTGTATAACAGGCTTTAGTTTCATCCACTTCTGTTCATCTGACTCATGTTTGTTTGTTTATGGGTGAGTAATATTCCGTTGTATATACATGCCATACCTTCTTTTTTGTTCGTATGTTGATGGACAGCTAGGTGGTTCCCATGTCCTGGCTAGTTAATATAGTCCTGCAGTGAACACTGGGGTACGTGTGTAAAAATTATGGTTTTCCCAGGTATGTGCCCAATAGTGAGACTGCTGACTCAGAGAGTGGTTTTAGTTCTAGTTTTTAAGGACTCTCCATACTGTTCTCCATAGTCACTGTATCAATTTACATTGCCACCAACGGTGCAAGAAGTTCCCTTTTCTCCCCATCCTCTACAGCATTTGTTTGTAAATTTTTTTATGATGGCCATTCTGATTGGTGTGAGATGGTACCTCACTGTAGTTTTGATTTGCATCTCTCTAATAATGAACAGTGCTGAGCTTCTTTTCATGTGTTTATTGGCCATTTGTATGTCTTCTTTGAAGAAATATCTGGTTAGGTCTTCTGCCCTTTATGGGATTGGGTGGTTTGTTTTTCTGATAATTAGCTGCATGAGTGGCTTCTTTATTTTGGAACTTCTTTGTTGCTTCACTTGCAAGTTATTTTCTCCCATTCTTAAGGTTGTCTTTTCACCTTGCTTATACTTTCCTTTGCTGTGCAAAAGCTTTTAAGTTCAATTAGATCCCATTTGTTTATTTTTTTTAATTCCCATTACTATAGGAGGTGGGTCACAGTCTTGCTGTGATTTATGTCAAAGAGAGTTCTGCCTATGTTTTATAATTTACATTTTGTGAACTTACTGTGTCAGTCTTTAATCCTTTGTGAGTTTATTTTTGTGTGTGGTGTTAACTGTTATAATTTCATTCTTTTACTCATAGCTGTCCAGTTTTCTCAGCACCACTTACAGAAGGGACTATCTTTTCTCTATTGTATATTCTTCCCTCCTTTGTCAAGGATAAGGTGCCCATCATTGTGTGAGTTAATCTCTGGACTTTGTGTTGCATTGATCTCTCTCTCTATATATATGCTTTTTTGCCAGTTCCACACTGTCTTGATTACTATTCCTTGGTAGTATAGTCTGAAGTCAGGAAGGTTGATTCTTCCAGCTCCATTTTCTTTCTCAAGATTACTTTGGTGTTTCCATACAAACTGTGATATTTTTTCTTCTAGTTCTGTGGAAAATGCCATTGGTAATGTGATAGGGAATGTGTTGAATCTGTAGATTGCTTTGGGTAGTATAGCATTCCCATTTTTAAGTTCAATTAGATCCCATTTGTTTATTTTTTTTAATTCCCATTACTATAGGAGGTGGGTCACAGTCTTGCTGTGATTTATGTCAAAGAGAGTTCTGCCTATGTTTTATAATTTACATTTTGTGAACTTACTATGTCAGTCTTTAATCCTTTGTGAGTTTATTTTTGTGTGTGGTGTTAACTGTTATAATTTCATTCTTTTACTCATAGCTGTCCAGTTTTCTCAGCACCACTTACAGAAGGGACTATCTTTTCTCTATTGTATATTCTTCCCTCCTTTGTCAAGGATAAGGTGCCCATCATTGTGTGAGTTAATCTCTGGACTTTGTGTTGCATTGATCTCTCTCTCTATATATATGCTTTTTTGCGAGTTCCACACTGTCTTGATTACTATTCCTTGGTAGTATAGTCTGAAGTCAGGAAGGTTGATTCTTCCAGCTCCATTTTCTTTCTCAAGATTACTTTGGTGTTTCCATACAAACTGTGATATTTTTTCTTCTAGTTCTGTGGAAAATGCCATTGGTAATGTGATAGGGAATGTGTTGAATCTGTAGATTGCTTTGGGTAGTATAGCATTCCCATTCAAAAACATGGTATATCTCTCCATCTGTTTGTGTGATCTTTGATTTCTTTCATCAGTGTTTTACAGTTTTCTGTATACAGGCCTTTTGTCTCTGTAGGTAGTTTTATTTGTATATATTTTAATCTTTTTCTTGCAGTGATGAGTGGGATTGTTTTAATTTCTTTTTCTGATTTTTTGTTATAAATTTACAGGATTGCAAGAGATTTCTTTTTAATTTTGTATCCTGTGACTTCTGAATTCACTGATTACCTCTAGTAATTTTCTGGTGGCATCTTTAGGGTTTTCTGTGTATATAGTATTACGTCATCTGCAAAGAGACAGTTTTACTTCTTTTCCAATCTGGATTTTTTTTTTCTTTGTTTCTTTTTGTTACCTGATTGCCTTGAACAGAACTTCCCAAAACTATATTGAATAATAGTGGCGAGAGTGTGTATCCTTGCCTTGTTGCCAATCTTACAGGAAATGCTTTCTGTTTTTCACCACTGAAAATAATGTTTACTGTGGGTTTGTCATGTAGGCCTTTATTATGTTGAGGTAGGTTCCCTATATGCACAGTTTCTGGAAAGTTTTTGTCATAAATTAGTGTTTTGTTTTGTCAGAAGCTTTTTCTGCATATTGAGATGATCATATGGTTTTTATTGTTCAGTGTGTTTATATGGTATATCACATTGATTGATTTGTGTCTGTTGAAAAATACTTTCATACCTGGGATAAATCCAACTTGATCATAGTATATGATCCTTTCAATGTGTTGTTGGATTCTGTTTGTTAGTATTTTGTTGAAGATATTTGCATGTATGTTCATCAGTAATATTGGCCTGTAATTTTCTTTTTTTGTGATGTCATTGTCCGGTTTTGGTATCAGGGTGGTGGTGGCCTCATAAAATGAGTTTGGAAGTGTTCCTCCATCTCACTTTTTGGAAGAGTTTGAGCAAGATATGTGGTTAGCTCTTCTGTAACCATTTGATAGAATTCTCCTGTGAAACCATCTGGCCCTGGGCTTTTATTTTTTGGAATATTTTTTATCACAGTTTTCATTTCTGTATTTGTGATTGATCTGTTCATATTTTCTCTTTCTTCCTGGTTCAGTCTTGGAAGGTTATACTTTTCTAACAATTTGCCCATTTCTTGAAGATTGTCATTTTATTTGTATATAGATGCTTACAGTAGTCTCTATGATCATTTGTTTTTCTGTTTTGTGTATTATTCTCTTTTTTCATTGCTAATTTTATAGATTTGAGTCTTCTCCCATTTTTCTTGATAAGTCTAGCTAATGGTTTATGAATTTCATTTATCTTGTCAGAGAACCAGCTTTTAGTTTTATTCATCTTTACTCTTTTTTTCTTCACTTCTTTCCACTGTAAATTTCATGATTCTGTTCTTTCTACTGACTTTGGGGTTTTTTCGTTCTTTTTTAGTTCCTTTAGTTGTTAACCTTATTGGCATCCCTTTGTATGTTATCTGTTGCTTTTCCCTTGCTGCTTTCAATAATTTTTCTTTGTGTTAATTTTTGTTAGTTTGATTGATATGTGTCTTGTTGTATTCCCTTGTAGCTCAACTGGTAAAGAATCCGCCTGCAATGTGGGAGACCTGGGTTTGATCCCTGAGTTGGGAATATCCCATGGAGAATGGAAAGGCTACCCTCTCCATTATTCTGGCCTGGAGAATTCCAGGGACTAATCAGTCCATGCGGTCGCAAAGAGTCAGACACAACTGAGTGACTTTCACTTCACTTCACTTGTTGTATTTCTCATTTGGTTTATCCTATTTGAGACTCTCTGAGTATCCTGTACTTGGGTGGCTATTTCCTATGTCAGGGAAGTTTCCAGTTATAATCTCCTCAAATATTCTCTCATATCCTCTTTTTTCCTTCTTCTGAGGCCCCTGTAATTTATATGCTTGTGTATGTAATGTTGTCCCAGAGGTCTCTATAACTGTCCTCATTTCTTTTCATTTCTTTTTTCTTTATTCTGCTGCTGCTGGTGCTGCTGCTAAGTCGCTTCAGTCATGTCTGACTCTGTGTGACCCCAGAGACTGCAGCCCACCAGGCTCCCCCGTCCCTGGGATTCTCTAGACAAGAACACTGGAGTGGGTTGCCATTTCCTTCTCCAATGCTTCCGTTATTTCTACCATTCTATCTTGCAGCTTAGTTACTTGTTCTTTTGCCTCAGTTATTTTGCTATTAGTTCCCTCTAGTGTAGTGTTTATTTCAGTTTTTGAGTCATTCATCACCGATTGTCTGTTCTTTAGTACTTCTAAGTTCTTGTTAAACATTTCTGTATCTTCTCTATCAGATCTCCATTCTATTATCAGTGCCTTCCTTCTGTTTCCCAGATTTCAGATCATCTTTGCTGTCATTACTATGAATTTTTTCTCAGATAGACTGCCTATTTCCTCTTTATTTCTTTTCTTTTTTTGGTCTTCTTGGTTTTTACCTTTCTCCTTCATCTTCTGCATATTTCTCTGTTTCTCATTTTGTTTAACTTACTGAATTTAGGGTCCCCTTTCCACAAGCTTCAGGGTCATAGTTCATCTTCACTTGTAGCATCTCGGTCCAGTGGGTTGGGTTTGGACCAGTGCCTTGTGTAGTCTTCCTAGTGAGGGGTCTTGTGCTTGTGTTCTGTTGGGTGGATCTAGAGCTTCTCTTTCTGATGGACAGTGCTGCTTCCACTGTGTGTTTTGGGGAGTCTGTGAGTTTAGTATGGGTTTACACAGCCTGGCTGCTAATGGATTGGGTTTTCTGCTAGGCACAAGGAGCTGATGTCTAGAGTTGTTTAGACACTCCATCTATCAGATCTGATCTCTTGAATCTACTTGTCACTTCTACTGTATAATCGTAGAAGTGAACTGAAGTTGCTCAGTCATGTCCGACTCTTTGCGACCCCATGGACTGTAGCCTACCAGGCTTCTCCATCCATGGGATTTTCCAGGCAAGAATACTGGAGTGGGTTGCCATTTCCTTCTCCAGGGAATCTTCCTGACCCAGGGATCCTACCCGGGTCTCCCGCATTAGAGGGAGGCACTTTAACCTCTGAGCCACCATGTGGGGTTCTGTTCCAATTTTGCTAGTTGTTTGGCATGAGGCTTCCAGCACTGGAGCTTGCTGGCTGTTCAGTGGAACCAGGTTTTAGTGTTGTCAACTAAAATGATGCACAATGTGAGAGTTCCAAATTAAATTTTATTTGGGGCAAAATGAGTATAGTGGCCTGGGAGATAGCACCTTAGACAGCTCTGATAAACTGCTCCAAAGAGGCTGTGGGGAAAGGTCAGTATATAAGATTTTAGTGAAGGGAAGTTAAGTGCAATCAAGTGCCTGATTTACAAAAGGTTTTCTGCTAGGCACAAGGAGCTGATGTCATCATGAAGGGATTTAGTGATTTTCTAGATGTGAAAAGATACAAGCATTGGAATCTTAAAGTAGTTCCTGAGAATATCTAACTATCTGAAGACCTGTTCCACTAGTTTCCCTGAAGCAGAGTGCCTCATTCTTCACCCTGAATTCCCTCAGGAGCTATTGAAGGTCAGTAACTGCAACAACACAGACAGGGTTCAGTCACCATGAAGCAGATGACAAAAGCCCTTGTTGTTCACTTGCTGCCAAATGCTTTTGGGAAGTACCAGTTTGTAGTTGTCAGGCAAGTGCTGGTGTGTAGTTGACAGTGTTGAGATGGAGGCCTTTTGGAGAACTCTTGAAGCCGTTTACCTTGGATTGGGACTTGAACCCATGTGCTGGAACTTGAACCCAGCCAAAACCCATCTTGGGACTTGAACCCATGTGGTTGGACTGGAACCTGGCCAAAACCCTGTTTGGGACTTGAACCCGTAAGACTGGAAATCTAACCCACCCAAAATCCATGGTACCTGGTTTCAGGACCTAATGAAGCTCAGGTTCTTGATGTCTTATCTCTGAAAGAATTCAGTGAGACAAACTGATGGTAAGAAGTGGGTTTATTCAGATTGAGAGAGAAACATTCTTCACAAATAGAGTGTGGGACATTCCAGAGAGCGAGTGTGGCTACGAAATGTGGCCTGGTTAGTTTTTATAGACTGGGTAATTTAGTATGCCAATTACTGGGAGGATTATTCCAACTCTATTGGGGAAGGGGTGGAGATTTCCAGAAATTGGGCCTACTCCTTGGTATTTTGACAGTGCCTTAGGACTGTCCTTGGTATCTCTAATTTTCCTGAAGAGATCTGTAGTCTTTCGCATTTCATTGTTTTCCTCTATTTCTTTGCATTGATCACTGAGGAAGGCTTTCTTATCTCTTCTTGCTTTTCCTTGGAACTCTGTATCCAAATGGGTATCAGTTCAGTTCAGTTCAGTCATGTCCAACTCTTTGTGACCCCGTGGACTGCAGCACACCAGGCCTCCTTGTCGATCATCAATTCACGGAGTTTACTAAAACTCATGTGCATTGAGTCAGTGATGCCATCCAACCTTCTCAATCTCTGTCGTCCCCTTCTTTTCCCCTCTTCAGTCTTTCCCAGCATCAGGGTCTTTGAAAATGAGTCAGCTCTTCGCATTAGGTGGTGAAAGTATTGGAGTTTCAGCTTCAACATTGGTCCTCCTATGAACACCCAGAACTGATCTCCTTTAGGATGGACTGCTTGGCTCTCCTTGCAGTCCAGGGTACTCTCAAGAGTCTTCTCCAACACCACAGTTCAAAAGCATCAATTCTTCAGTGCTCAGCTTTCTTTATAGTCCAACTCTCACATCCATAGATGACTACTGGAAAAACCATAGCCTTGACTAGATGGACCTTTGTTGGCAAAGTAATGTCTCTGCTTTTTAATATGCTGTCTAGGCTGGTCATAACTTTCTTTTGAAGGAGTAAGCGCCTTTTAATTTCATGGCTGCAGTCACCATCTGCAGTGATTTTGGAGCCCCCCAAAATAAAGTCTGCCACTGTTTCTCCATCTATTTGCCATGAAATGATCGGACCAGATGCTATGATACTAGTTTTCTGACTGTTGAGTTTTAAGCCAACTTTTTCACTCTCCTCTTTCACTTTCATCAAGAGGCTCTTTAGTTCTTCATTTTCTACCACAAGGGTGGTGTCATCTGCATATCTGAGGTTATTGATATTTTTCCCGGCAATCTTGATTCCAGCTTGTGCTTCATCCAGCATGGTATTTTGCATGATGTACTCTGCATATAAGTTAAATAAGTAGAGTGACCATATACAGCCTTGATGTACTCCTTTTCGTATTTGGAAGCACTCTGTTGTTCTATGTCCAGTTCTAACTATTGCTTCCTGACCTGCATACAGGTTTCTCAAGAGGCAGGTCAGGTGGTTTGGTATTTCCATCTCTTTCAGAATTTTCCAGAGTTTATTGTGATCCACACAATCAAAGGCTATTCTTCCTTTTCTCCTTTGGCTTTCACTTCTCTTCTTTTCACAGCTATTTGTAAGGCCTCCTCAGACAACCATTTTGTCTTTATGCCCTTCTTTTTCTTGGGAATGGCCTTGATCCCTGCCTCATGTGCAATGTCATGAATCACAGTCTAGAGTTGTTTAGACACTCCATCTATCAGATCTGATCTCTTGAATCTACTTGTCACTTCTACTGTATAATCGTAGAAGTGAACTGAAGTTGCTCAGTCATGTCCGACTCTTTGCGACCCCATGGACTGTAGCCTACCAGGCTTCTCCATCCATGGGATTTTCCAGGCAAGAATACTGGAGTGGGTTGCCATTTCCTTCTCCAGGGAATCTTCCCGACCCAGGGATCCTACCCGGGTCTCCCGCATTAGAGGGAGGCACTTTAAACTCTGAGCCACCAGGGAAGCCAAGTATAATCATAAGGGATTCACTCTAGGTCATACCTCAATGATCTAGTGGTCTTCCCTACTTTCTTCAATTTAAGTCTGAATTTTACAATAAGCAGTTCATGATCTGAGCCACAGTCAGCTCCCGGTCTTCTTTCTGCTGACGATATAGAGCTTCTCCATCTTTGGCTGCAAAGAATATAATCAATCTGATTTTGCAATTGACCATATAGTGATGTCCATGTGTAGAGTCTTCTCTTGTGTTTTGGAAGAGGATGCTTGCTATGACCAGTGAGTTCTCTTGGCAAAATTCTACTAGCCTTTGCCCTGCTTCATTCTGTATTACAAGGCCAGATTTACCTGTTACTCCAGGTATTTCTTGACTTCCTACTTTTGCCTTCCAGTCCCTTATAATGAAAAGAATATCTTTTCTGGGTGTTAGTTCTAGAAGACCTTGTAGGTCTTCATAGAACCGTTCAGCTTCAGGTTTTTCAGCATTACTGCTCGGGGCATAGACTTGGATTACTGAGTGTCAGACTTTATTTTTGAGACTCCAAAATCACTGCAGATGGTGACTGCAGCCATGAAATTAGAAGACACTTACTCCTTGGAAGAAAAGTTAGGACCAACCTAGATAGTATTTTCAAAACCAGAGACATTTCTCTTTTTTCATTGCTAATTTTATAGATTTGAGTCTTCTCCCATTTTTCTTGATAAGTCTAGCTAATGGTTTATGAATTTCATTTATCTTGTCAGAGAACCAGCTTTTAGTTTTATTCATCTTTACTCTTTTTTTCTTCACTTCTTTCCACTGTAAATTTCATGATTCTGTTCTTTCTACTGACTTTGGGGTTTTTTCGTTCTTTTTTAGTTCCTTTAGTTGTTAACCTTATTGGCATCCCTTTGTATGTTATCTGTTGCTTTTCCCTTGCTGCTTTCAATAATTTTTCTTTGTGTTAATTTTTGTTAGTTTGATTGATATGTGTCTTGTTGTATTCCCTTGTAGCTCAACTGGTAAAGAATCCGCCTGCAATGTGGGAGACCTGGGTTTGATCCCTGAGTTGGGAATATCCCATGGAGAATGGAAAGGCTACCCTCTCCATTATTCTGGCCTGGAGAATTCCAGGGACTAATCAGTCCATGCGGTCGCAAAGAGTCAGACACAACTGAGTGACTTTCACTTCACTTCACTTGTTGTATTTCTCATTTGGTTTATCCTATTTGAGACTCTCTGAGTATCCTGTACTTGGGTGGCTATTTCCTATGTCAGGGAAGTTTCCAGTTATAATCTCCTCAAATATTCTCTCATATCCTCTTTTTTCCTTCTTCTGAGGCCCCTGTAATTTATATGCTTGTGTATGTAATGTTGTCCCAGAGGTCTCTATAACTGTCCTCATTTCTTTTCATTTCTTTTTTCTTTATTCTGCTGCTGCTGGTGCTGCTGCTAAGTCGCTTCAGTCATGTCTGACTCTGTGTGACCCCAGAGACTGCAGCCCACCAGGCTCCCCCGTCCCTGGGATTCTCTAGACAAGAACACTGGAGTGGGTTGCCATTTCCTTCTCCAATGCTCTATAACTGTCCTCATTTCTTTTCATTTCTTTTTTCTTTATTCTGCTGCTGCTGGTGCTGCTGCTAAGTCGCTTCAGTCATGTCTGACTCTGTGTGACCCCAGAGACTGCAGCCCACCAGGCTCCCCCGTCCCTGGGATTCTCTAGACAAGAACACTGGAGTGGGTTGCCATTTCCTTCTCCAATGCTTCCGTTATTTCTACCATTCTATCTTGCAGCTTAGTTACTTGTTCTTTTGCCTCAGTTATTTTGCTATTAGTTCCCTCTAGTGTAGTGTTTATTTCAGTTTTTGAGTCATTCATCACTGATTGTCTGTTCTTTAGTACTTCTAAGTTCTTGTTAAACATTTCTGTATCTTCTCTATCAGATCTCCATTCTATTATCAGTGCCTTCCTTCTGTTTCCCAGATTTCAGATCATCTTTGCTGTCATTACTATGAATTTTTTCTCAGATAGACTGCCTATTTCCTCTTTATTTCTTTTCTTTTTTTGGTCTTCTTGGTTTTTACCTTTCTCCTTCATCTTCTGCATATTTCTCTGTTTCTCATTTTGTTTAACTTACTGAATTTAGGGTCCCCTTTCCACAAGCTTCAGGGTCATAGTTCATCTTCACTTGTAGCATCTCGGTCCAGTGGGTTGGGTTTGGACCAGTGCCTTGTGTAGTCTTCCTAGTGAGGGGTCTTGTGCTTGTGTTCTGTTGGGTGGATCTAGAGCTTCTCTTTCTGATGGACAGTGCTGCTTCCACTGTGTGTTTTGGGGAGTCTGTGAGTTTAGTATGGGTTTACACAGCCTGGCTGCTAATGGATTGGGTTTTCTGCTAGGCACAAGGAGCTGATGTCTAGAGTTGTTTAGACACTCCATCTATCAGATCTGATCTCTTGAATCTACTTGTCACTTCTACTGTATAATCGTAGAAGTGAACTGAAGTTGCTCAGTCATGTCCGACTCTTTGCGACCCCATGGACTGTAGCCTACCAGGCTTCTCCATCCATGGGATTTTCCAGGCAAGAATACTGGAGTGGGTTGCCATTTCCTTCTCCAGGGAATCTTCCTGACCCAGGGATCCTACCCGGGTCTCCCGCATTAGAGGGAGGCACTTTAACCTCTGAGCCACCAGGGAAGCCAAGTATAATCATAAGGGATTCACTCTAGGTCATACCTCAATGATCTAGTGGTCTTCCCTACTTTCTTCAATTTAAGTCTGAATTTTACAATAAGCAGTTCATGATCTGAGCCACAGTCAGCTCCCGGTCTTCTTTCTGCTGACGATATAGAGCTTCTCCATCTTTGGCTGCAAAGAATATAATCAATCTGATTTTGCAATTGACCATATAGTGATGTCCATGTGTAGAGTCTTCTCTTGTGTTTTGGAAGAGGATGCTTGCTATGACCAGTGAGTTCTCTTGGCAAAATTCTACTAGCCTTTGCCCTGCTTCATTCTGTATTACAAGGCCAGATTTACCTGTTACTCCAGGTATTTCTTGACTTCCTACTTTTGCCTTCCAGTCCCTTATAATGAAAAGAATATCTTTTCTGGGTGTTAGTTCTAGAAGACCTTGTAGGTCTTCATAGAACCGTTCAGCTTCAGGTTTTTCAGCATTACTGCTCGGGGCATAGACTTGGATTACTGAGTGTCAGACTTTATTTTTGAGACTCCAAAATCACTGCAGATGGTGACTGCAGCCATGAAATTAGAAGACACTTACTCCTTGGAAGAAAAGTTAGGACCAACCTAGATAGTATTTTCAAAACCAGAGACATTACTTTGCCGACTAAGGTCCATCTAGTCAAGGCTATGGTTTTTCCTGTGGTCATGTATGGATGTGAGAGTTGGACTGTGAAGAAGGCTGAGCGCCGAAGAATTGATGCTTTTGAACCGTGGTGTTGGAGAAGACTCTTGAGAGTCCCTTGGACTGCAAGGAGATCCAACCAGTCTATTCTGAAGGAGACCAGCCCTGGGATTTCTTTGGAAGGAATGATGCTAAAGCTGAAACTCCAGTACTTTGGCCACCTCATGTGAAGAGTTGACTCATTGGAAAAGACTCTGATGCTGGGAGGGATTGGGGGCAGGAGGAGAAGGGGACGACCGAGGATGAGATGGCTGGATGGCATCACTGACTCGATGGATGTGAGTCTGAGTGAACTCCGAGAGATGGTGATGAACAGGGAGGCCTGGCGTGCTGCGATTCATGGGGTCGCAAAGAGTCGGACACGACTGAGCGACT